>KZ061726.1:149526-233500 GCA_002091835.1 Anopheles maculatus | reverse complement strand
TTAACTGGATCTCATCTTCTTAATATTGTAGATATCGATTTGAAGGATGTTCCAGATAACCGACTGAATCATTGGCGTTTGGTTCGAAAACGAGTGCAGCAGTTCTGGGTTAGATGGAAGACAGAGTATCTGCAACAGCTCCAGGCGAGAACGAAATGGAATGGCTCAGCAACAACAATAGTGCCCGGTATGCTGGTTTTGTTGCGTGAGGACAACGTACCGCCAACAAAGTGGCCGCTTGCTCGAATTACAGCAGTTCATCCAGGCAGTGACGGAGTAGTGCGTGTGGTAACGTTAAGAACCGCTAATACAACGGATATGAAAAGACCAGTTGTAAGAATATGTATTTTGCCGGTTGAATAACATTGATCGTTTAAGAGAGAGATATCGAGAGAGAGAGAGAGAGAGAAAGAGAGATAGAGAGAGGGAACTTATGTTTCAAATAATTGAAGGGAATGAATAATCAACGTAAGAAATGAAGTGCGAATAATGCGAAATTTAAATTTTGAGGAACTACGATTGGGTGGAAACATTGTTTTGCAATTAGAGTTGTATTTTCAAACGAATGAAATTAAGAATTAGGGCTAGTTAGTTCGAAAATGAAATTGAGAGGAAATTGATTGTTACGGTTAAAATTGGGAATTTTAGGTGGTCGGGAATGTTGCGCCTATGAGTAGGCAACCCGATGTACATGAATTTTATGTAAATATATTTGTATAGTTCAGGTTTAGGATAGGCATTAGTATTAGTGTAATATTGTAACCAAAATAGGTGAGAATACATTTGTAAGTTTAGTCTTAAGGTAAACCCCAAGCGAGTCACAGCAACGATCCGAAAGAAACCAGTAGAGCTATCGAACACTTGTCTTATAGCCACCACAACATCGGCAAATTTTTACTTTCTTGCTCATCCCAAACCATCCCATATATATCCAACGCCAACCAAACCAAAGCCAAAAAGTTGATGTACGGCTCACAATCACGACCACTATCGATAACAACACTCTACGGGAATGCAGTGCAAACAACTGTGAGCCTTTTCGGACGGGCAAAACGTTGCCGCATGCTCGAATGAACAGCGCCCGTGAGCGTCCTTCGACAGATCCTTCGCCTGACCGCAAGTTAAACCGCAGCATGACGCGTTAGCCACACAAAGCGTCCGTCCGCGTACCTCGCTGCTGGAGATTAAAAATGCAAATCAATTCCCAACCGCTAGCTGACTTCTCTCGGTGCGTTGATGCTGGCCAAGGTTTGACCACTGCGCGGATGCTGGAGACAGTGGCTAAATCAACCTGCCCGACGAGAGGGAGCACCGGGTTTAAATGCTCACGCTACAATCGATGCCAAAACTGATGTCTTCACGCCACATCAAAACCACAACGAGTGGACGCGAACGAGCGACTCATCGTTTACCCGGGGAGCCGAACTTTTGGAGTAAGGGGAGCATTGAAGCATAGGCGAAAACATACAACCAACAATCAAGCTAGCAAAAGCGGAAGAAAACGGCTAGCATCGCACGGACCGCTTATTGACTCCGGTGAACTATTCGGACGTGATTGGCGTAATTCAATTACCGCAAGTTTTGGGCCGGTCATGCATCAAGGTTGTCAATGTTTCACGACGCGGCAATGTCGGCACGACGTACACACACCATCTCCGTATGGTGAAGAATGCAGCGTCACGCAACGCGGACCCGAGGTTCGGATGCAACATTTCTATGCTGCGAAGAAACTGCAGTCCACCCGGCACGAAGATGCATTGCTCTGACTTTATGCGCATATTCGCTGTGGGAAACGCGCGTGATGGGAAAGATTGCGTTTGAAGGCGTTTTCGAGCGTAGTTTGGGATCGAGTTTGATGCAGCGTGTCGGTGACTGCATGTTGTTTATGGTTCGGGTGTCAATGGAAGTAATTGAACAAAATCAATCATGCTATCGAGCGGTAGGTGTTGTAATAAAGGTGGGAAAATCCTTAACAATGATAAATGAGTGTTTATAGTTAACACAATTACTGGCGTTTGATTTGAGTTTGATATTTGTGGCGCCTGAGAAGATTGGTTTTGATAAGGTTTAACAATGATGATATTCGACGGCCCTGTAGCATGAAGCTAAGCAATTGGTTTCACACACCGGTGTCGGTGAGCTCGAGTCTCATTATGACATGTGCGACTAAAAAGGAGGAAATCTCTTTAAAGTAGCTCAAAAGCTTACTTACTTACTTACTTATCAGGCGCTACAACCACTTCGCGATCTTGACCTGCTGCAACAATCCTCGATACCGCTCACGGTGTAGCGCCGTCGTCTGCCAATCCATTATCCCGGCCGTTCTGGCGGACGCATCAACGCCATCACTCCATCTCAGTTTGGGCCTACCACGCCTCCTCTGTCCATGTGGACGGCCTAAAAGGACTTTACGGGCTGGGTCGTCCGGTGCCATTCTCATGACATGACCAGCCCACCGGAGCCTGGCGAGCCTAATTCGCTGCACGATGGTGAGTTCACCGTACAGCTCATAGAGCTCGTCATTGTAGCGGCCATTGTCCTTCCACACATACGGGGCCAAAAATTCTTCTGAGCATCTTCCTCTCGAACACGGCTAAGAGGGTTTCGTCAGTTTTGGACAAAGCCCATGTCTCTGATGCTTATGTACTGGGACTATGAAGGTTCGGTACAGTCCCAGCTACGTCCGTCGCGACAGGTATTTTGAGTGGAGAAGTTTCCTCAGGCTGTAGTATGACCGGTTGGCAGCCAGCACCCTGGCGCGCAACTCAACGTCTATGTTGTTGTCGGTGCTGACTTTTGACCCCAGATAAGTGAAGTTTTGGACGACTTCAAAGGTGCGATCACCTATCTGTACATCACCCCTGCGTAAATCAGTGTTTGTTAGCAGGGCCGCTGGTGGTGCCACCATCATTTTGGTTTTTACCTTGGCCACCATCATTTTGGTAAGCTTCTGCTACATAGGAGAGCCTCAAACCAATTATGTCTATGTCATCAGCGTATGCCAAGATCTCGAGTGATTTCTAGAAGATGGTCCCCGAAGTTTCCTCCTCCGAGTCTCGGATGGCCCTCTCTAGCGCCAGATTGAATAGGAGGCAAGCAAGCCCGTCTCCCTGGCGCAGACCCTTGGTGGTAGCAAAGGGCCCTGAGAGTTTTCCATCCACCTTCACCTGGCATGTGATGTTGGTCATTGTCATACGTACAAGCCTGGTAAGCTTGGCCGGGATTCCAAATGAGCTCATTGCGTCGTACAGTTTTACCCTGGCTATGCTATCGTATGCGGCTTTAAAATCAATGAAGAGATGGTAGGAGTGTAGCTGCTGCTCCGCCATCTTCTCCAAGATTTGCCGCATGGTGAATATCTGGTCAGTGGTTGATTTTCCGTTTCGGAAAACGAAACGTAGCTCAAAAGCATCAAGTAATAATTTGTGATGAATGTACAGTAATGTTAACAACTTAAAAAATTAAAATAATCAATAAGATGACACAATATAAAGTCCACAAAAGAAAATCTTTCCATCAACAGCATTAACGAGCCATTTCGCAGCACAAAATCGGCAACCAAAAGATTCGTCCGAATCCATCCATCCCACAAATTAATGAGTTTCATTTCGTCGAAAAACCCTGTGCCGTTTTGTGTATGTGTGTGTGTGTGTGTGCTATTGTTTTACTATCGCCCAACAAACATTCCAATTCAGTCATTTATTCCGATCCCACAAAATATGCTTCCCACCAAATGGGGCTTCCCCCGAGTGCAAGCAGCTGGATATTATTATTAAATCGATCTGCAGACAGTTTTAAGGACACACTAATGACGCGGACAACACTTCCACGAATCGCACGGTCGGTAATTTATGCCGCGCTTAAAGTCCCCATGCCACGGGTCGGAAGCGGAAGCTTTGCGGGTGGCAGTGGCACAACACGTCGAGAAAAACCGCACCCGACCGGCCGATGCGATGTTGTTGTGTTTTTATGGCACTCTCAAACCTCCGGCCCACTCTGCCGAATCCGAAAACGATAAGTAAAACTCATTTTATCACCGACCAGCACACGGGATGGGGATGACGTTGAAGTGTGATAATTAAAGCAAGTCCGCAAATCCGGGCTCTCCCACTAAAGGATAAATCCCCGTTTTATCTTCTCTCTCGGTGGAATAACATTCAATAGCGGAGTGGCACTGTTGAAGCAAAAAGCAGCAACGTAAACTTTTTGAAGAATAATAAAATTCATCCAAATTGAAAACAATTAAAAGTTCAATTTTCTCCATCAGCGCGTGTCCTGTTGCACCGTCACAGCGACAAAAGGTATGATTCGTGGACAGTTCGCACGAACGAAACACGAAACACAGTGCGCATTGTGACAAGTACAATTTGGGGCGAAATTTTCCACGCCACCCGGAGGTAGCGAAATAATTTGATGCAATTTTGGGGTTGGGTCGCCGGCCCGAAGTGGTAATGAATAATGAGCTGTCAAGATATTGATGATTGTTTAACGATTTCTTTTCCTCGGGTGTTTAATAATAGCATTGAATGTTGACGTTTTGCTTTTGAGACATTCGTCTATTAATTAATTTCATTTTCGCGATAACGATTGGGTGCGCTTAGGCGTTTCGAAGTTGGCTACTAAGGGTACGAAGTATGTATCTGCATGTAAGTAATGGATTTATTGAATCCGACATTCTACAACTGTTGTTAAGTGAATAATAGAAAAGTCCAGGTGACTTTAAAAAAGGACCGATATTAAATGTCATCTGAACAGTCTCATCGTAATCGTTGAATCTTCGAGTACAGGACTGCTTGATTCAGCTACGAGTAAATCAAGATATGCAAGCCAGAAATGGCAGGCCAAAAGCTGACTAGAGGTGGTAAGGTCCATGAAGAAAACTAAAAATTAAGTTGATTGTTATATATTTAAACTGTTTCTATATATTTAAAGTTCTATACTCAATTACTAGCTTATCAAGGGTATCTTGAACTATCTTGAACAGCCCCAGAAGTTCTTGAAATCGCTTGCTGTCTAGCACTCTGGTGTCTAATCCGTTTCCAGGAAACTCGGTCCATGGCTGCACTCCTCCACTCCCGGCTGCATGCGATCTCCGTCAGGTCCGACTCCACTTGATCCAGCCACCGAGCTCGATGTGCTCCTCTACGTCTCGTGCCGTACGGGTCGCTGACGAGCACCTTCCTAGCAGGGCATGAGTCCGGCATCCTCCTCACGTGACCCAACCAGCGTATCCTTCCGGCTTTGGCAACCGTCAGGATGTCTGCATCGTCAAACAGCTCAGCTAGCTCGTGGTTCATTCCCCTTCTCCACACGCCCTGCTCGCACACACCGCCAAAGATAGTCCGCAGCACCCGCCGTTCGAAAATGGCGAGTGCATTGGCGTCCTCCGCCAGCATAGTCCAGGACTCGTGCCCGTAGAGGATTACCGGCCGTATCAGTGTGCGATATATGGCGCATTTCGTGCGTTGTTGGAGTCTTCTGGATCTCAGGAGTTTGTGGAGCTCGCAGTACGCACGATTTCCCTGAACAATGCACCTTCGGATTTCGCTGCTTACGTTGTTATCCGAAGTTACAATCTTGCAAAGGTAGCAGAACTCCTCTACTACCTCAAGATCGTCGCCGTCAACTAATACTCTGCTTCCGAGTCGTGCTCTATCACGGTCAGAGCCTCCGGCAAGCAGGTACTTTGTCTTCGTCGCATTGATCGTCGCATTGCGTATGTGAGTATTGAGACTATAAATATTCTCAACAGTCTCATTTTCGTCGCATATCTCAATCACTATATTCTTGTTGGTGTCAACGTTTGATCCCAGTTTGTCGAAGTTTTGGACGATTAAACAACTGGCTTAATCAAGTATTTTTAGCAGGGTCAAATTTGGTTCCCCCAACTTATTAATTTCTTCAAAAAACTCTAATCTCACACTTTTGGTAATATTTGCAACATAGGAAAACTTCAAACTAATGCTGTCAATATCATCTCTGTATGCTAACAATTGAATTGGCTTAAAAACCAGTCTCTGATTTCTTCCGAAGTTCCGAGACACGGTTGGCCCTTTCTAGCGCCAAATTGACAGTCATATGTGGAAGTAGGGCGGCCCGTTGGTAGATGCGACAGCGGTCACACGGCAGGACCGGGGTTCAATTCTCATCCGGGCCGTTCCCTCATAGTGAGGACTGACCATCCAACTATGCGGTAACAATAAGTCTAGAAAGCCAAAAATGGCAAGCAAGACCTAAGAGGCCAAGAAATAATGTGGCTGTATTCTATGATTTCTGGTTTTTGAATTACCGTCAATATTTCCCATCTTAACGGTTTGAACACTAATGAAAAGAAACATAGACAGCTAAACTCTGTACTGTACCGCATGTATCCCTCTAGCTGTCAAACTGATAAGTTCCTCTTGCAAAATAAACGAAAAAACGTCCATTTCTCATTAACTCCAAACTTTTACCTTCAAGCGAATATTTAGTAATTTTAAAGTACACTAGCACCAGGTAATTCGTAACATTTTCAACACATCCCACTGATGCCAATGCTGGAAAGCTGTTTTGATGCTCCAGATTTTGAACCAAACCCATCAGTGTGCACCAGTGCCCGCAGCATAAGAATTTACCAACCCAAAATAATTGTGATTGCATGATTTTTTAATTCCGTTCGGGAATTTCCGTGCACTGCACACGCGGGCATACTTTCGGTTGCTGCTGCTGCTACTACTGCTAACCGTCCGGTAACCTAATTTCCTCACAGCGCGCCAGCTGTTCCCTGATTAGACTGACTCACTGACAAGATAAAAGACAGATAGTTTTCCACACGAACCCATTCCCCCAGCGGCTGGAGCTACGCAGTATAATCGAGAACAAAACGCAGGCGAAAAAGAAAACAAAACCGGTGAACCAACACAAAGTACTCTCTGTGGCGCTGGAGATACTGAGAACGTTCAGCATCTCTCTAACCGTACTGGGAGGCCCACACCAGAAGTACAGCGCACAGCGTAGGATCACTACTGTCCGGGTCATGCGAGAAACCCCGTGCGACAATTTTCATTATCGTGCGTTGTTAAATTTGCATCCTGTCAATCACGGCGGGCCCTTGCACGGTGTGCTGCCGGGTTCGGGCTGTCATTCACCGACACCGTCGGCACTTCATGTGGCTTTTCGAGCTGAACATGAGAATGTCAATCACCCTCTGCTGCGTTTTGGAACGATCCGCAAAAACTCACACCCTACGATACCTTGATTGAAAGCTTCGGGCGAACAGTTTGAGGTTGGCTAAATAGAGCAAAAACAACACACACGCACACACCCGGAATGATAGTTTAGTGGGTAACTTCAACTGCACCATCAACTATCCGAAACGGTGGCTATGCCTTAAAGATCAGAGATCGAGAAGAGCACTTTGATTCGTTATTGGTCCGCTGGGATGGCAGAATTTCGACCCCAGCCAGGAAAAAAAACGAATACCCATAAATGGATCACTCTACGAAAAAGGTCCAGCCAGCATGGGAAACACCAAGAATCGCCAAGCAACCAAAAAAAAGTGGTGGAAAAATCCAACAAATTTTCCACATGACATTCAACGTAAATTTACGAGAGCCAATCTTGCGGTTAAACGTCAAAAGCGCCCCCCCAGGAGAAGCATTTTTATGTGGTTTTTCTCCCATTTTGGTTCTGTTTGGTTCTCGGCCTCATTTTTCACACTCCACACATTCCAATGACCCGAAGAGAGGCGGGTCAACACCGTGCAAAGCGACACCAAAGCTTCGCCCAGAAGGAAGGAAGTTTTCTCGTGCTGCGGCGTAGAAATAAATGGCAAAAACGAACCAAAGAAATGCTGGTACACCGGTGCTCGGAAATGTGTTTCTGTACGGGTCGGTGTGTATCTGCAGAAATTATTCATCATCACCTGAAGAAGAACGTTTTTCCATCGCGAGCCTCACTCTCCGTCACCTTCCCAAAAACTAGCTCCGCTATCATGAAATTGCAAAAAGAGGCTATTTTCCGTTTGCTTTAGAGTAAAATGCTTATACCAAGCGGTGAGGCAGCAAAACGAGAGCTTGTTAGCAGAAGTCCACGACAGCAATAACAAACATAAAACCGTTTCTCACACAGAGCAACGGGTAAACGGGTTCGGTCGTTTGGAGCGGGAAATACACTATACACCCCCAAAACGCCAAGATGTCGTCTGTCTTTTAATTATACATTCCACCAGCGCGCGAGCGCACACACACACACAAAGCGCACCTTCGGGGACGTGTATGTTTGTTTAAAATTATGCTCATTTTTTAATGTCACGAGTGGGTATATCTGATCCGAGGATTCCCATTTCCGGGACCGACAGAGTACGGGGATGCTGTATCGCATATATCCTGGGCACGAACCGCACCACACGTAACGCCATTACGTCGAACTAGAAGTCAAAGCTCACGTAACATTCGTATGGGAGACGGATCACTCGGAAAGTGAGCAAGCCGTGGAAGGATCCCGGCGGTGGCTCTCATTATTTTTGGTTCCTACACATTCCGAATGACGACTGAGCGGATTACAAATTCTTCGTATTGGAATTGTACAAAATGGCGTGGTGGTACAAAGCCATAATATTTATTCATTTGCCTTACAAAAGAACTGCCGCTCGAAGATGTTGTTTGCTGGGAATTGGAGGTTATGCATGACGGGATGCTTTCCGGTACGCTAATTTACGTGTTGGTTTTGGAAAAGCTCTGTAGCTGGGTGGGGTTTTAATAACGGCTCAAGATGTTCAAGGCGTATCCTTTGGGTCTCAATTGTTACTTTTTTAATTGCACTTTATGTCATATTGAGAAGATTGTCTATTTACATTTTAACAATTGTGTGAAAGATTCTCAGATGTTTGTTTCAAGTTCTACTATTAGAGTAAATGTTGTATACTTAACTACAGAGACATCAAAAGTCTTGTATAGCAGTATAACTATTGTATAACAGTTTTATATGAGTCTTTTTGAGAACTTCAGCTCAATTTCTAAATTTGTTCTTATTAGAACATCTCGAGAAGCCTTTAAGTAGAGACGAAAAAGTATGCTTCAATATGACATCTGCCATTCATCCTAGCTAATGCGAAACATTTGGAACTCGTATGTGAAGATTATTTGAATTATTGGGCATCTTTTATAATTAAAATTTGATTTTTGTATGCTCTAATGACATAGACATTATTGTTGCGCCGGTCTTCACACGGAAGGACCGGGGTTCAAGTCTCATCTGCGCCGTTCCCCCATAGTATGGACTGACTAACTGTAAGGTAGTAAACCGCGGTAACAGTAAGTCTAGTAAGCCGAAAATGGCAGGCATGACCTAAGAGGTCATTAGGCCAAGAAAGAAGAAGAAGAAGAAGATATCTTCAGGAGTCCTGTTTTGCTTTTATTTTCGTTCTTACGACGGAATCCTACAAGTCTGACACATAGAACAGTGTTGTTAGCGCTTATGACACATAGGACAGTGTTGTTAGTCTTAAACCAAAGAGTGAGTTTTGGAAACTGAATATTCTCTTTCTCTCAATAATTCTGGTTTAGCAATATTTACTTTTAGCTGTCATGGTCTATGCCGTTTCACTGTTATTCGCTCCAGTGTGGCCGATCCTTAACTTAGGTAACTTTGTGGTGTAGATGATTGTTATGAACTTTTCCATAGAGTTTCAAGACTAGCACCAGGATTCATTCAATGAGATTACCAAGACATTTTATAAACCTTTAATTATAGCAGAGCTTTGTTGTGACAAAATTGAAGAGCACAAAACTGCAATAATCAGCGAATAAATCACCAATAGTTTGTTTTTCAATGTAAACAGATAAAAGCGACACAAACTTAAGAGAGAATCCAGATATAATACAAGTTAATAAGCAATTATCCAATCAAAACGTAGTAAGCAAAACATTGGATAATAATGTTTAAATGTAAATTACATGTCTCGAATACCGTTTGACGCTTAAGCAAAAAGGTAAACAAAATGTTCACTATCAAAAGTAATGTAAAATCAGCAAATACACATTACACTACAACCAATCTCTTTACTCAGCGCTCTTGCAGCCGTCGAAGACTTACGGTAATTGTCCACTTTGGAAAATCCGTTTAAATACCACCCGTTCAAAATTCCGTCCCACAACCGTACCAGGCTACAGTGGAGGCGCAGCAGCTGACATCTTGTTTTTCAATGCCTCGCCCCATTTCAAACCCCCTGCACCGTTTGCAACAACACCCGGACAACCAGTTACAGCTTAGTTTTGCGAACATTTACCCAGCAAATACACCGACCGAGATTAAACCGTAAGCCGTAACCGGCCAGCCCCGACGGACGGACTCCTCGATCGGGCTGAAATAGTTGAAGGTGGTGCACAGCAATAATATCCTTGGCCGCCACAATGTGCCATACACCCGACGTACCCTATGCAAATGCACAAAACAGACAGGGTGGCAAAAAGACCTTATCACGTTACGAAAGCCAAATCAAGTAATTTGTGCCGTACAAGGAAAAGTTGCACCTTGCAAAACCGGAACCCGGAGGGCTCGGGAAAGTGAGCGAGCGAGCGCGCGCGCTAGCGAAAGGCACAAGAACACACCGGAAGGTTTGTTACGGCAAATATTTTCGACTCTACGCCCTCCTCTCCTCCCAGTGTTTCGTGTCCTTGCTGGGGAGCTACTGCATTCGATGAGGCTTTGCAAACGATACTGAACAAACAGTGTCCGTGCCGTGGCCCAGTACCCAGCGTGGTACTGCGAATATGGAGCTCTCTGGCAGCAAACTGACCGAAAACTTTCCTCCGATTTTCAAACAGGGGCGAGCCGGAGGTGAAAAACTGCTGGGGAGATCGGATTGAGGATGTCGGATGCTAGACGAAAAGTTTTCAACACTTGCTCGTGCAACTGCACCCTTGTGTTCTGACGGTTGTGCAGCGGAACCAGATTCTCTGCAAGGCCGTCCCAAATATCGTGTCTTCGCCTCAGCAGGCATGCCAACTTTGTGTGTGCGAGAGGGGTTTTTTTTTACTTTCTTCCACAAAACTGAGGTCCTGGACAAAAGTGAGGCAGCCGAGAAGAACTCAAAAAAAAAAACGTGCGAGGTGGGAAAATCCTTCACCGATCGATAAACGACTGGAAATCTGGTGTGTCCCCGACGAAAAACGGCTGCCAATTCGGTTTTCATATCCGGCCGCCGCCATTTGCTCATTACGCTTACGGTTTCGCCCGGTCGGTCCCAGGACGCTGTACGACAAGAACTGGGCTGAACACTGACTAAGATGTCTTGGCTTGAAGGAATGGAAAGCTTGGTGTGCCTTACAGCATCCACAGCAACACACACACACATCCACCAAAGCCTTACGTCAAGGCCAACGATTTTTGGTATAATTTTTGTTTTCTACATAATTTTCTCATTTTTTCCACTTAGGGGTTACACAGCACCCTTCGATGACAGGGGGCCGAGAAGCAGAACCTTTTTTTTTTGTCGGTGTGGACAAGCTTAAAATGTCACCATCGAGCAGAGACCTCAGAGCAGAGAAATCCCTTCGGCTGTCCGCTGCTGTCCGACTAGAATTTTGTGGGGAAATTAATATTTTCCTCTTCATGTTTTATTTGCGTTGCTACCGCGCTGGGTAAGAACGGTCCGTATGTGATCCTAATATTTCCTTTTGGCTTGTGCTTCTTTTTGTTTTAAGGCTAGAGTGGAAGCGTGCTGGACACAAAGGTTCGACGGTTCGGTGGTTCGGTTTGCTTCCAAAGCTCCCTGATGTCTGATGTCTAACGTTTTCGGGTGTTTTTGTTTTCTTTCTGCGCTTTACTTGTTTTTGCCCTTCGGTGTGGAAAAGCCTGCACATAATTTCTACCATAGCACAATGGGCATTTAGGGGAGTTAAACGCTTAAAATATCAAAATCTTGAAGCACGATTCTACTGAGTATTTTCCTGAAATAAGAGATCGATATTATGATGTATGCAATTGATACGTACACAACGAACATGGTCAAAGCTAACCAGTATCAATTTCCTAAAACAAAAACCATTGATTGTACCATCTTCGAGAGTTAAAGTAGAGTATTCTGCTACGAAGATTACGCAGCTAAATTTTCCTCGAACAAGTAATCCACTCGATTAACTCGCTTAGATCTCATCTCCTCTCCTAGAAGCTTTTGAGTGACGATGTCAAACGTGAGCTCCTTTTCATCGTAGCAATCCGTCAGCTTTGGAGATAGTTGAGGAATGAAGTTGGTTTCTTCAAGCGTTGCTTCTGATGTAGCTACCTACATGTGCTACCTACAGCTACCTACATTGGTCAGGTAAACTGCTTGCGCAAGATGACTGATTTACCCAAAAAACTTCCTTACAAATGTGATCTCCAAAACCGTGCCTTACGCGGTAGTCTTCCGTTGGAGAATTGCAAAGCACTCCTAACCACTGACGTATTCTTGATTCAGCTTTCCGCTACAAAAATATTTCCGTAAGATTTCTTTGAGTCGTTGGTAAGTCCTCGATGAGTACATTCGCGGCTTCAATGAAATGCTTTGGCCAGTACTGCCAGTTTTCCAAGTTCATATCGTTGAGGAATATCAGCTCTTTTCTTCACCAAAACCTAACCTAAACTTTTACTTACATACTGCATATACCTCTGGTAAGTTTATTTTACGGAACATTGGACGAAATTTTCGCGGAAGGAAATATTTTAAGACTTAATCTTTACTGCAAAATACTCGGCTTTATATATGTGATATGAGACGTTTGAAACTACAAACTAATCACATCTTATCGTCTTTACTCTTGGTAGTCTTGGTACTCTATAAAATGCGGAAGTCATCAGAATAAAGCAGCTAAAACCTTACTCTTCTAACATCCATACTGCAGAAAGAAATGGCATATCGATTCGAGCATCCGAAAACGGTGAACGAGGATGTCTTGAATAGGTTTAAAGGACCCATCAAGATAGGCAATACCAACAAACGGCTAGGAATAGTAGCGAAATATAATAAAAAACATACCAGAACTTGGTCACATAATATTTCATCTGCTTGTCAATACGATAGATCAATGCGATTTACTTCTAAGATACTATTTCACTGAAAAGGATCAACTGACTTAGTAAAGACATAACCCCAAAAGAAGCTGTACAGCAGTATCCTGTAATGGACAAACCAAACATCGTATTATAAAGCTTTATCTTAACACACCACACCAGCATTCGGCCACAAGACTCCAAGGTAATCCACCATGAGCGATAGTTTTATCCCGAGCTTTTGTTCCTAAAAGCCCACTGTGCACTGCAAAGCTAGCGCTGGTTGCGGATATGACACGCGGAGCAGGAGCAGGAGAAACAGGACCGGTATATGCTCGCATTGCTTGCAGTCACCGTTGCAGAACGCGGAGGACACTGGCGAATTCTGCAATATCTTGCCCTGACAGTGGTGTTAACTTTTTTTCGTTTTGGTTCTTCTGGCGAGTATGTTTTTCCACCGCTCAACCTAAAAAAAACCCCCCTAGCGAATCGAAGATGGTTCTGAACCTTGTACGAAGTCGGCGAAATTCACTAACCAGCAATGACATGGAAAATTACCTGCAGCAGGATGGTGGCGCCGGTTCCACGTTGTGCGAACACGCACAACTCTCCTCCTGATATTCCAATGTGGCGGCGTTTTGAAGGTTCCCGGTGTACAGTCAATTATGATGGCAGGGGTGCCGGCACAAGGCACACACCCGGTGGTGGCGGTGGGGGAAGGGAAGGGAATGGAGTGGTGGTGGGCTACAGGGAAACCCCCAACCGGAAATGGTGTACCGAGCAGCTTCTTCTCGGAACGGAAGTGTGTAGATCCACCACGATGACGTTAGCGTTTGACGATTTTATTTTTCACATCCAAACACACACACACACCCACACAGCTTGCTTTTACACTAACACCATCATACCGCACGGAGGATGGGGCGCACTCTGCAGCATAAAGCACAAGTTTGCGAACGTTAGCAGGAAAACACCTTCGCACTGGCAAACATTCACCTGGACGCACGAACCGCAAACTTTTCACACTACCAATTCACACGAATCACACGAAGTTTTTACACTTTTCTGTTGTTGGGCACACACACACACACACACCACAACAAACCACCTCCCAAGCGCCAGAGCCTGGTGCCGCCGCCCAGGAGCTTTTTCTGCTCGCGTACGATGCAGTATGCTTACATTGCACTCACTTCAACTGTACACACACGAGGTTTTGCTGTTTTGCTTCCCGAATGCACATCGGGGTCTTACCTACGTTGTGAAAACATTTGTTCCAAAACATTACCTTCTGCAGCGGCTTAAGTGTGCTCCGGGGGGGGGGGGGGGGGGGACAAAGTGGAAAGCTAACACCAGACTGCTAAATTCCCATTTCCTTTGGCGCGAGAGTAAGAGGAGCGGGTGCAAAACGGTGGCAGAACAGATGAAAATGCAAACACAACCATAAGAATTGATGTAAGATAAACAGGCCTAGCGTACAGCGAGCAGCAATCCGGCGTAAAGGAAATAAAATAAAATGCGTATAATAATAATACAGCACAATGATAACAAACTCCAGACAAATCAGAAAGCAAACATAAGCGACAAGTACAATGAGATGTGTGGTGTCTTGCCTTTCGCAACGATTTACTGGGTGCAAAAAGAAGAAGAAAAAAAACATAAAATGTCAACATTAACCAGTGTTGACTTATCATCAGTAACGTTTATTGAATATCCTAAATATTTTCAAACCACACACACACACGCCGGATAAATGGAATTTAACACTCGAACAAGCTGAAGTGGTTGCTTGTTTTGGGGGGAAATATTTCCGGCCTAAGATCTTCGCAACACTAAAACAATATTACGAAAATTAATGACATTGAGATGTGTGTGTGTGCTTAAATTTTCAGTCGCGCTTGACGAAATAGCACCCGCTAGCACTTATGGTTGTGGTTCTTGAGGCTTTTGTGGGTTATGTGCAGATTGCTGGATCGTTTCACACGATGGAGTGACATTGAATTCTTTATCCAATCAATCATGCAAAGCGTATAATATAATGTTTATTAAACTAGGTAAACTTTGGATAAATTAAAGAAACTTTTGCGAAGTTCCATATTCTATTGTTGCTTCATAAAAGTTCACGAAGGATGTCTTCTATTGCAACCAATTACGAATTAAAAATTGCTTAAATTTTTCGTTTCTCAGTTGTTTATTTTTCAACAGTGCTCTTATCTTCGTCATGGGTACGTAACGCCCGAATGTATGCAATTAATGTAGTTGGAAAATTGTGCAATATAAAATAACAGTTCAGATAGACTTTTTTCATGAAGTTCAAGAGGTTATAATAAATGCGAAGCTTTTACAATTACTCTTTCATTTACTTTGGCAAATTTGCTATTACCAGGCAACAAAGTGTGTCTATTGGAACTCAAGTATTCATTCCGCAACTAACTATGTTTTCAATTTCTATTTACCTAACGTTTTGAACATCTAATTTTTATGTCTTTCTTACTAAGTCTTAGACATCCGGCCATCATGTGAAATAAGGATGAAACATTCGAACAGAATCCATTACTAGTCCCTATTAAATCTCTACAATAATGCCATCTATTGCTTTGTTTGTGCTTTGTATCTTAGAAACAAAATGCATTAATAACTGATGGATAGTTTAACTAACATAAATTTTCAAAATAATATTGAAATACAATTATGTATTCTTTCAAATACTATTTCAAAACCAAAACCAAAACCAAGTTCACATAAACGTTGTGCTCGTAATGCCAGAAGACGGGTTGTCGTTAATGTACGATTACTAGCCGCTGCTTTTAAAATTGCATACTTAAAGGCGTGCCAGTAATTCGGGAACTGGACTGTTAACTTCTTAATGCATTCTTGGTGTTCGTAGCTCTGTAGAGGGTTTAAGTAAGTAAGATGTTCGCAGGAGTGCGGTTGAGCGCTAACTAATTTATGAATTCCTATTTGCTATACAAATCTTTTACTTGCTATAATATTTCCCTAATTATGGTATCGTTCCCTATTTGCAAACAAACTGTTATATTAAACACTTGGACATAACCGGGCTTTGCCGGTTCTTTTAGAAATGTTCAGATTTCCTGCTAGTTGGTAAAATAAGGCTTAGGAAGATGTTGCATAAAAGGTGTTTAAACGTTCGCACATAATGATAGTTTGGTAGTTTATTTTAAAATAAACATTTTCCTCTTCCAAATGCTTACTTTTGTTGCACCTTTTTAACGCCCAAAAGGTATGCAATTAAATATAGTAGGAACAAAGAAAGGCAAAAAGAAGCATTCTTACCCTTTTCTCGTTCGATTTCTCGTTAATTTTGTTTAATTAGTTAAACTCTTCTGGGAGAGAGAGAAAGAGAGCATCTTCTGATGCCCTCAAAAACTCGCCGCAAAGCTAGCGATTTTATAATTTGCATATTTTAAGGCGCACGAACACCTGACAAAAATTAATGTAGGCAATGGACGGCTAACCAAATACGCCGCGATCTTTACCGTATGAATAAAATTAGCTTTTGAGAGCGTGTTTGAAAAATAAAGTTTAATATAAATCGTTAAGTGTTTATGAAGAGCATTTAAACGTATACTTTTTAGTGCCTTAAAATATTGTAGAGAAGGCAAATATAAACAGAAACCAGACGCTATGTTAAGGAGGAAGTAAAATCGGAAAATTTTCAACGAATATTTATTCCTGAGTTTTCATTTTCGATATTGGATTTTTGAACTTTTTCTCTTCAACGGAAAATGGCAATAGAAAGTTGTTACTTTGCATTTGGATTTACATTGCAAATCTCACTCAATGCATGAAAGGTACAGATCGGTACTCTACCATTTTCGATTTTTCCATTTATAGCATGCGCACGATTCTAAAAAGCTCGGTTGCAAACTCCAAGAAGGAAAATAAAGTATTCAAAAACCATTCAAAACACAGTAAAACTGCTGAATTGATTCCAGCCAAACTACACGTACAGATTCCCTATATTTCTGACTGGGTTCTGCAGAAAAAAATCTCCCCATAATAGCATTTTGCCATTGGCAGCGGTAATGCAATTACGATGCGATCCCTCACCAAAAACCTATACACACACACACAACATTCATGAATTTTTCGGACCCCGACCGGCTCGTCGTCGTGACACACCGGTACACGTTTCAGGTTCGAAAACTAGTGCCACCGCCCCCCCCCCCACGGCAGGGCCCGTACCTTTTCACACTTCCTCTCACTGTTCCTGTCCATCACAGACACAGCCGTGGCGCGGATCTCTCTCCCTGTCGACCCTAATTAAGGAAACCACACAAAAGTCAATTCAGCGCGCATAATACGCCTGCCCGTCGTCGTCAGGTTGGGGCTCAGTTTTTTGGCACCGTTTTCGGGGTAAATTGGCATCACCACAACTGCCGATCGTGGTTGACGGTGGTTTAGACCATTCCCAGTGCCCTGAAACACCGGCGTGTTTGTCGCGCCAGTGGGGGTTTCAACAAGGAAGCCTTAAATTTCCGATAAAAGGTTTATGCTGACATTTTTATGGGCTATCATCGGTAAGCGCACAGCCGGTGGTGGGGATGGGGATGGAAGGGGGAGATTCTTACAAAAGGAAGCGAAGGGAATGGTTACCATGATATGGTTTCCGGGTTGAAGACAAACCCCACTGCTTCACGAGCTCCCGCATTTTAAGTTCCGGCAGAGAATTCAATTTTCAATTTATGGCCCAAGCCGATTCCCGGGATCGTTTGCTTTCCCATTTTTCCATTGTCACTGCTGGTGGAGCAGTACACCGTCACACAAACCCATTCCCCCTTCTCCCTTCGCTCCCGCTTGACTTTTGTGAGCTTTAAACGCACTCGTGCAACGTTACAGACGCGCTAAAGTGCATCACCGTGCCACTGTTCAGGAGCTGCACTTAGCTGCAAAGTTTACGTTTGCAGTGTTATCATTTTTCCCAGCAAGGGGACCTTTCTCGAGTGTCCTTTTTTGATGAAGAGCCTTCCGAGGGTCTCACGGTATGCTTAGGTTTGAGACGCTTTGAAGCGTTTCTTTACCATTGTTCCTGTAGTGGAGCATCCTGGCAGTGAAGATGAGCTACTTTTTATTGCTCGACAACGAAACAGCACAGAGCTCTATTTGCAGAGTAAGTACACTTTACATTAAAAATATATGCATTTGCTGAGCAACTAGAAACCGACTGAGCTTTTTTTTCTGATGACTGTGTTATAAAAGAGAAATTAAAGTAAACCTCTCCTAAACTGTAAATTACTTTCAGCACTTCTTAAATCAATGTCCACCCTTAAATCTCTTTTTTTTTTGGCATTCCCAAGATCCTTCACTTCGAATCCCTTTTTTTATCACCCAAAATATACTAGATAATGGCCTCCGAGGCAGCTCACTCTCTCACGCTCTATTGTTTATTTACTGTTAAGTGATCTGTGTTTGACAAACGGACTAATATTTCCATTACCCGGCAATCTTTCGTACCAGAACAAAAAACAAATCTAAGCACTTTATATGCGATCTATCGCCCGCTATCAAGTTTTATTGCAATCCGTTCAGTATTTAAGTAGGGCCCGTCGTGTTGCCGAGTCAGATTCGACCGTAAGCCATACATAAAAGCGATTTATCTCCTCCCGGTGTATCGCCGTATAATCGTAGTATCCCTTTTCGGTCCATTTGGCCCGGCAAACAGCGGGAGACGGCCCACCGCCGGTGCCAGAGATCCGGGACCTAACAGAATTGGAACGGATCGTCACGAATCTAACGCACCCCGAAAATTGGTATCGGGTGTTGACCGTACGGATTTCGTACAATTTTCGCACACATTTCGCACATTGATGCATTTGCAGAGAGAGAGAGAGAGAGAGAGAGAGAGAGAGCGATGCATTGAAATTGCATTCGGTCTACAAGCCGGCTCCGGATAAAGCTAAAAACTGCATCCTAACGACACGCCGTACTCGCCACAGCTGTTCACCGAAGAATGCAACCCGTGAAACGGGCTTGCCTCGGTGTTTTTTTTTGTTCTCGTTCCCCTGTTTTTTTTAAATGCTCAGGGTTCTCACAGTTTTACTTTTGTGCAAAATTTTGCAAAACCCCGTATATCATCTGCAGCTTGTGTGTGTGTGTGTGTGTGCGCGCGCCCAAACGCTACATCCGTTTCCAAGGGATGGGTGACGAAAATCCGCAAATTGGCTACGAGCTTATGCAGCAAAGGCATACAGCAACATATTGCAAAAATTTAATCCCTACTCATGGTATAGGTGAGTGTGTGTGACGATGGTGAAGAGAAGACGAAACAAAACAATACATTGAACTGAACCGCAAAAATGGTTTACGAGAACGAACGAATGAGGTAAAACGCGAAAAGAAAGGAAAAACAAATTAAAGGTAGCGAAAAAAGAGGTTAAAAATATTCAATCAAAGTCAAAAAATAGGTTAAAGCTAAGAGAAAAAGCTCTCAAGAGAACAACGAAAGCAAACGTATGACGAGAATTCCCAAACAAGCAAGAAAAGGAAATAAAACTTTAATTAAAGCAATGTGTATAAAGACGAACACCCCCCAGAAAGTGGCAATATAAAAGAAAGAGACGAAACAAAACAAAATATTAGGTAATTAATACGTACCTGAAGCTAACTGAAAAGCAAACTAAGGTTCAGCGTGGTGATTGAAGCAATCTAGAAGAAAACAAAAAAAAAAGAAAATAAAGAAAGAAATAAATAAAAAACAAAACTGGAGAAATAAAACAGTGGCACGTTTTTTCAGGGTTGAGATGATGAAAACGCAAATACGAAAAAAAGGCAGGAGAGAAATTCGCAATAACACAACCGATTCAAGCGAAAGATGCAAAGAAAACTAGGAAAGCTTCACAATTTCGTGGGAAAACTTCACCACTCTACCCCACCCTTTTCTGGAGTCCAAGTGGAGCTCCCATAAAACTGATTCGTGGCACATTTATTCGTGGTGCGATGTTTCTCTCCACACACACACACACACACACACACACACCCCTGTTTTTTTTAAATGCTCAGGGTTCTCACAGTTTTACTTTTGTGCAAAATTTTGCAAAACCCCGTATATCATCTGCAGCTTGTGTGTGTGTGTGTGTGTGCGCGCGCCCAAACGCTACATCCGTTTCCAAGGGATGGGTGACGAAAATCCGCAAATTGGCTACGAGCTTATGCAGCAAAGGCATACAGCAACATATTGCAAAAATTTAATCCCTACTCATGGTATAGGTGAGTGTGTGTGACGATGGTGAAGAGAAGACGAAACAAAACAATACATTGAACTGAACCGCAAAAATGGTTTACGAGAACGAACGAATGAGGTAAAACGCGAAAAGAAAGGAAAAACAAATTAAAGGTAGCGAAAAAAGAGGTTAAAAATATTCAATCAAAGTCAAAAAATAGGTTAAAGCTAAGAGAAAAAGCTCTCAAGAGAACAACGAAAGCAAACGTATGACGAGAATTCCCAAACAAGCAAGAAAAGGAAATAAAACTTTAATTAAAGCAATGTGTATAAAGACGAACACCCCCCAGAAAGTGGCAATATAAAAGAAAGAGACGAAACAAAACAAAATATTAGGTAATTAATACGTACCTGAAGCTAACTGAAAAGCAAACTAAGGTTCAGCGTGGTGATTGAAGCAATCTAGAAGAAAACAAAAAAAAAAGAAAATAAAGAAAGAAATAAATAAAAAACAAAACTGGAGAAATAAAACAGTGGCACGTTTTTTCAGGGTTGAGATGATGAAAACGCAAATACGAAAAAAAGGCAGGAGAGAAATTCGCAATAACACAACCGATTCAAGCGAAAGATGCAAAGAAAACTAGGAAAGCTTCACAATTTCGTGGGAAAACTTCACCACTCTACCCCACCCTTTTCTGGAGTCCAAGTGAAGCTCCCATAAAACTGATTCGTGGCACATTTATTCGTGGTGCGATGTTTCTCTCCACCGCTACCACACACACACACACATACACACACGCTCGCGATTCGTTTTGGGCTGTCGAAACGAATGCGTCAAAGCACGGTCAGGCCAGGTGCACCGAACCTGTGGTTGGTAGGTACTGTCGATGCACCGCGAGTCGAGGCCCTCCGACAACACAGCTGACACGCTCGTTCCGAGGTTCGACACGGTTCGTTGATGCTGAATCACCGTAGTGCGAAAGGTTTTGAGCTTTCCCGGCCCCTTCTATTCGTACGCTTGCTGCTGCTGGCTGAGCAGCGTAAATACTTGGAAACATTAGAATGCGCCAGAGAGGGAGAGCGAGTGATTTCGTTCGAAATGCAATCCATTAGGAAGATCTCGGGGTTGGGGATAATGAAGAGAGAGGAAACGAGGAAAAAAGCCAGATATTCCAAGAACTCCCAATGAATACCTCATACCCTTCCGAAGAGGGTAAAGTAATCGGAAACTACAAGAAATTCGAAGGGTTCTGTCCGGAATATCGACCAAAGCTTCGACGGGAGGTAAATGCTCTCGAATGGTGGTAACTGCGGATCATCATCAGTCATCTGCAAGGGTGGCATAAATCATACACCCGGATACAGTGGGGCACGAGAGCATCCAAAAAAACGCGATATGTCCGGATGTAGTACGCCGGAAACAGTGCACGCTACTAGCATGTGTGCGCACAGAATGCATCAGGCAACAGTTCACTGCAATGTGCGAGTGTATTAATCTATAGTTGGGTTTGATTTATCTTTCCCAAGAACAAGTCATTCGATAGCGCTCTCCCGGACATGGAATATTTTAACGTGCCGTTTCGGAAAAGGGTTCGGTTTCTATACATACTTAACGAACTCAACGTACTTAACGCGAAGCATGTTAATCAAAATGTTATATTTATGCAATTCTGTCAAACTAAAACCTTAGGGTGATAATTTTTAATGAAAGCGAATAAAATTAATCTCCCCGAAAGATAGCATCAAACGGCCGATTAATTAAAGGATAATTAAAGAATGCTAATTATGTTACCGCAGTATGGAGAGGAATAAAAAGGAACTTGAGCAGGAGAACGAAACAAAAAAACACAGTCTACTTAAACGATTTAACAGACCATTATGGATCGATTACATTGACAATGGGTCACACGAACTGGGGAGCAACAAAAAAAAAACCCCCCCGAGACTTTGAATTTAAAATGCCCAAGGACGGCGCTAATCCTAGCATAATCGGTGTGCTTAAAAATAATTTCCCTCGTCTTTCTTGCTTTCGTTGCTCACATTGCCTACGCAGCGCCACATTCAGTACACTCTCTTCCTTAGGAATGCTCTTGTAAACCATTTCCTGCCGGAAATGGAATGCTTCGATTTATCACGGATTTTTCTTTCGCCGACGCTTTCCGGTTCTATCCAAAACCCGCTCGATTGCACAATCGCGAACGCTGGTTTGTATTGCACCGATTAAAGTTTTTACCCACCGGTACACGGGTGATAGCCCGAACAAGGCATGTGAAGCCGTTCCACTGACGTAGAACTCAATTAAAGCCAATTAATTCAACTACACTAATTATCGGGTTGGGATAAAAGAGTTGGAGGAAGAGGAGAAAGAAGGTAAGGCAGGTGGTACGGTTGCACAATACTGCACATGATTTGCCGGTGTTTGTAGAGGGGCAAGAAAAAAATGTAAGTAAATAAAAATATAAACAATACTTTCAGCAATGCTAATCGTGCAAAAAAAAACAAACACAAACAAAAGCCGGAATAAAGCAGACTTTTACACGTGTCGTAGTAATAGCGCAAGCGAATAGATTGCTTAACACCGATTAATCGATTGAAAACGTTCTCTGCGGTTGTCAAATCCGTGCGATAAGTATTTTGTAATATTTGACACCATTTTTTTTTGCTTTTGTTTTGTTTACTACACCGATCAGGCACACACACACACACACTACAGAACGGTGTTCGCTTGTGCGGCCTTTGACAGCTAATTGATTAATTCGAACACAATCGAAGCAAGCGTCGAACACACACGCACTGATAAGTGGTAGTACACGGGTGTCGGAATGTTTGTTTTTTGTTTTTTTCATTTTAGCATCGGTCACTTTGATGCGTAGTCCTTTTGATCTAAAATGATGGCTCTTGAGCTGACAGTTCTTGCTTCCCATACTCTATCTATCGCACACGTACCCGACACAGATTTAATTCAATTTGGACGGTTATTGGTATTGAATTACGGCCACACAGCTGGCGGATGGCCTCTTAAACTCTTAAACGTTGCCGTGCCGTGACACGAATTTATTGCCCCGAAGGTGAGGTAACCGGTGTGTGGCGAACGGAAAATCACACTTTCCACATCGTACGATACAGAAAATCACCTGATATGTGGCCGCCACCCTAGCGGCGGTGATGGTACTACTGCCTTCGAAAGGGATACCTTTCACTTGCACAACCACACCGCGCGTACACAAACACAATCACATCAGCCGCATGGCTACGGTTACCGGCGTTATTATCCTTGTCGGTTTACTCAACGTCCGGTCCCGGGGACAATTGTAGTGAAGAAAAAGAAACACACACTCACGCTGGGGAAAGTTAGCTGTGCTAGCTGTCAAATGCAGCTGGGAGTTTCCGCTGCTCCGGCCAATAAATACACACCTGATACGGAGAGGACCACACACAATCACTTCACCGGGCGTTGGATCCTACAGGATCGATTCCTCCGGACCGTTGACAAAATGTGGTGCGTTTTTGAGGGATTTTTTATTCCTCTTTTCCTCCGCACTGCTTAACTTCACAACGCACACAAACACACGCGCGGAACACAACTGTGAGAGATGTGGTTGCAGACTGGTGCTGGGCACTACCTCGAGCCACGCGGCCAAGAACCCTATACACAACACGCCCGGAATCGGCAAACCGTGCAGACGCAGTGCTAGCAATATTCTGGGGCGGCGTGGTCTTTTCCGCAATCGAAGGAACCGCAGCGTTAGCACCGGGACATAACAACGGCTCTCGCACGTTCGCTCGCTCTCTCGAAGCTGCAAAAATGCTGGAGAATGGCTATCGCTCTCACCATTTCTCGGATCCAACACATCACAGCTCTCCTGCACTATTGTTTTTCGGTACAGAAGCCGCACGCATTTACTCTTTTTTGCCTGATGATGTGTGTTCTCTGTTGGCCCGTCTCACTCTAGCGATGATGTGTTGTTGGTCGAGCCGTTTCTAACCTATGGTTCGTGCCGCATGTGAGAACATACACCCGCGCACACACTACCTGAAGCCGTTATAAGCTTTCTTTTCGGTGTTTTGGGCTTCGCACGGTGTGTAGCCTCTATACCAGGGATGTCAAACGAGATGGGCTAGTTTAATATCCTTCTTTTTCTGGGAAAGAGCATGATTTTAGCTCCATTACAGCAACATACGATCCTTGGCCGTTGATTGGCGTCTATTAATATTGAAGAATGTAAACTAAAAGTAGCCATAATGAATAATGAACGAGTAAAATTCTTAGTATCGAAGCTATCCTTCTCTTATTCTTTCTTGGCCTAACGACCACTTAGGTCATGCCTGCCATTTCTGGCTTACTAGACTTATTGTTACCGCATAGTTTGATAGTCAGCCCTCACTATGGGGGAACGGCCCATACCCAAGCAATCGATCACGCTGTTTTTTAGAAAGAAAAGTAGCATGGTTTTTGGAATCCAAAAAGCATTCTAAAAAGTGTTCTAAAATACAAACATTTTTAGCACATCACGGCGGAGAGCGAAAAATAGTCTATTTTCGTTCTTGTCTTGCTCTCACTGCTTGCTGCGATTGTCGTACGCGCCGCAACTTTTTTCTACTATGGTAATTTCTAAAGTAGATATTTGAGATTTGAAGTAGGAATTGTACTGTCTGTCAGTTGTATGGTTGTTCTGCCGTCGTACCGATTGCTCTTTGAAGGCTGTAATAAAAAGGTGCACTAGAAATCGGTTTTGATTTAAGCACAAGTTGTGTTTTTTTTATATAAAAATATCTCTCACGGCGGTATGGATTATTTTCCAGAGCATGCTCTTCTACCAAATGTATGAGTGCAAGTGAGAACGGTATAGAAATTAGAACGAAACAACCGATTTATCACTCTAGCGTTGCTAAAAATGTCTCCTTGGGTATGAGACTTGAACCCCGGTCCTGCCGTGCGAAGACCGGCGCCGCTGTCGCATCTACTACCGGGTCGCCCCCGAAGCTATCCTGCAACGTGTATAATCAAGTAAAGAATTCCAGTAATTGACAGTCTCTTGAGCTTAGCAGCCTGAGCAGCGATAGCAGAAATATAAAATTTCCAACTCTCTCTAACATTGGCTTGCGTCTTGAGTGTTAGCTCCTAGAGTTATGCAATGTATACAGCCCTCAAACCAACGAGCATCCTCATAATTGATTAAAATAATCATTGGTTTTTAAAAATTTTGATTGAAATTCGCTCTAAACTCTTTGTGTCAAACACTTAAGACTATCTAAAAGATCCTTGAAACTTGAAGTTGCATACTTTAAGGCGTAAAAATCTCAGTAAAAACATTACCGAATCTTGACAAAGGTTCAAGTCTTATTTATATTTTTTCTCCGACAGTACAGAGGCGTTTATCTTTTGTACAGTAATAAATAATAAAAAAAAAAAATCCCTTACAAAAACTTTTCCAAAAGTTTGACATCGCTGGCCACCACCACAAAGTTAACCAGTCGAAACTGGAGGAAGGTAATTACACCATCTCACAACCGATTGGATCTACTTTCGGGTTCGCTGGGTCGAACTACAGTCGCTGGACCGCTGGGCAGAGCGGTACGGGCGTAATTGAGACCCATGCCGGACCACTTGACCGCACTGGAACTAGACGAGCAGCTACCGGGTCGGAAATCCATCATAAACAGAGAGAGAGAGAGCGAGCGTGAACCACATCCGCCGTTTGCAACGCGTATTTCGCAACTATTTTCGTTCGTGATCGATCGTTTATCGATCTTCGAGAGATGAGGGGTTAACAAACCCCTCGCGCTTTTGCCCAACCCAACGAGATGGTGGTGTGATGCCGCGACATTGAAAAGGTCACACAGTGTCTTTGAAGGCGGTTTTGGTTATTTGAAAAGCAATCGAATCACTGTCTTACTTTGCATGAAAGCTCCATCAAATTATACACCATCATATTCTGGTGTTTTTTTTTGTGTGGTACCCGTGGATTTATGTCATTGTGTCTAGGGCATGAATTTCTTCTGCAGTACGTAAGAAGCGCTCGGAAACATGCTTCCATTATCTCAGCCAACCGAATCTACAATGAGCAGGCTCTCGGTTGAATAACGCTGGGCTAACGCCGGAGCAGGCATCCGGTTTCGGAGATGCCGCTCGGATGCTGCTCACTTCTGTAGGCTCGCCTTATTAGGGGAGGAAACCTCAAAATTGTCTCACTTGCAATGGGCAGTCTGGTTTTTTTTTTTTTGGGGGGGGCCACATAAACCTGCTACCAGTATGCTCTGGGTTTGTGGGCAGGTTCTCTGCAGGGCGATTGCTCTTATGCCCGGTTTGCCGTTTGAATCCGCAACGGCTTACGAGCTCTCAGCCCGATGGATGCTGGCTCCAGTTCCGGTAATGCGAGAGAAGAGATGCAGCAGCTTTACGGTGGTATGAAGCAAAAAAGATTGCAAAAAAAATCAAAACACACCCGACGGGATCGCTCTTTTGCACGGTGCATGTGAAGAACACGCACCGATAAATAAAATAATGAAGTTTTGGGGGCCTTTCAATAATGAAAAGACCGTAAGAATAATGGGATGAAGTTGTTGAAGCCTTTTCTTGTTTTGCTTTAGCCAAGAATTGATATTGTGGGCAGTATATGTGCGATATCAATCGATTTTTAACTAAAGTTATGAAATAAATCATTTTGTAATCTGTCTAAAGCAGTCTAAAAACTGTATAAAATATTATCTTCAGTTCCCCAAATGTTATGAGTAACAAAACCTTTGTATAGAATTCTCCTTTAAAGTCAACACGATAGTTCCTCCATAGTAATTTCTCAGAACCGGAGAACAACACAACCCTCGTCTACGGATGTTTGAGCGATGAAAGCAGCAGCAGCAGCAGCAAAAAAACTGGATCTCACCAGCCCAGACCGAAAACCCCCGACCAGCTGACAGCCACCGAAAAGCAGGCTTCGGCAAGCCCACAATGAGTCACATGGTTTCTGTTTTGACAACTAATTTGTGAAGGTCACACACACAGTGACGACCAGCTCGGATCCTGTCGCGTGGCCCCAATCCGGGGAGCACAGCCGGAGACAAACCGTCGACGAATCGGGTCTCCCCAACGCATGGTAGAGCGATGCTGGATGCTGAGCAAACATTTCTCCCGGTCGCTCGATATTCTCACCCAAAACCCAAAAGCTGTGGCCGCTCTTTCTATTGCCTTCCAGCCCCATATTTGCTATTGCTCTTTTGCAAATTTGTTCGGCAGACCTTTACGGTTAATAGATTTTATCGGCCCTATGGATAAGATGCGTGCAGAAAATAAAAAAAAGGAGAAAGAATCGCAAGCACCAAAAATAAACTGCAAACTCATACACATCGTATGACCTCCGCTGGGGAGAAGATTCCGTTACTGCACCGGGGAAGTCAGGGTGAGTAATCAATTCACGGCGCCGTTTAGGAAAGTTTGATGATTTTTATTGTAATTTTAAATTTATGGCACCCTCATCAATTGGGCCAAACTCAATTCTCTTTCGGTGACATGGTTGCGTGCTAAAGCGGCAGAAGTACGCTAGATTTGCCAACGGTGCCACCAGCCTATTTCCAATGCCAAAATAGGCGAATAGGTCAATGAGTCAGTCGGCGGTTGTGGTTCTTGGAATGGGATGCGTGATAATTTGTGACCGAGCTAAATTAGCCCCGTTGGAAGGTGTTACGGGAACTGATAGAAGTCAAGTACAACAATTTGGTTGATACTGGTTACAGTAATTGTTATGTGCCAATTTTAGAATTTTCCCTGGTGGTCTAAGAAAGCTAGAGAGTTATTAATTTTTTGAGTTTTATTCTAATTTTTTATTAGTTACATGACCACAGAATATTTTGACTATGAGGACAACATGTATCTTACTACATTGGACATGAGTTGAGACATTACAGATTCTTCTTCTACTTCTTCTTTGGCATTAGAACCTCGGAAGATCTTGGCCTGTCATTAATGGCTTTCGGTGACATAGTTTTACCCGTACCTGAATAATCAGTTCTACGTCATTATAGTTTAGTAAACTTCAAAATGAAAAGGCTTCCAAAGAGTATTATAACCTTGTACTATGAGCCGTTCTATGTCGCCTACTAAGAGCCCACGCCTAACAAGAGATCAACACTGTCAAATGTTCTCATCGCTCATACCACCTTAGTCGTGTAAGGGACCTGGTTGTCCAAGGGTCAAAACCTCGCCTTCCTAGTCCTAACTCGCTTGTAGTCATGATACGCCCCAAATCTTAGAGATAGCTCATAGGATTCTTCAGGTAAAATACAGTCCTATACTCTGATAGAGTACGCCAGAGTTTTTCGCTATTCTCCAAGATTATACTACCGTTCATGATCAATCATGGAGCAGCAGCAATCATGAGCTTACATTACTAGGTTACCAATGCTCCTTATAATCCTTTGTTTTTTTTTGTGTTCTAAACATTGATCTTGCCTCAGTGTCCTTCACCTAAGTCTCTATCGTATTTTTTGTAATGTTTAGCTAGATAATGCAGGCCATATTATGGCTCACTTGTAGCCTGCACACAGATATATGGTCCAGACAGAAGACGAATTCAAGTCATACCTTGCCCAAAAAATGTCGCCGTTGCCGTTTTGTCTACCAGAGTTTCCCTATATAAAGCTCAGTAGATTTCTTTGTATGATGTACACGAGTAGTCCGTTTTTAGTGCGAACTTTAGTGAGATTCTCCTCCATCTTTGTTTCTATGATGAAGATAAAGTCTTTATAAGAAAGAAAGTCTATGGGCCAAAACATGAAGAATATATTCGAAATTACAGAGAAAAACTTGAGAGTCTTTGTTTTGAGGTAAACAAAACAAGTACAATTTATAGGCAGATTTTAATTGCCAATTTAAGATGTATAATCCGTTGTATATAAGATGTTTCAGTTAAGTCTAGAAGTAGCATTGTTTGTATTATCAAAAACAGGTAAAAATCAGACCAACTTTGATCACGCAGTAAACCAAAATAGCAAACTGACACTTTGAATCGGAGGACCTCACCAATTGCCATGCGCCACACATCCAAACAAACCACCGTTCATCCGTAAGTTGCATCTCGAATTTGACAGTTACACCATACACCAAACCCTGTGGGGAGGGTGAATGGGGTTGGAAAATTCTTCGTTAACTTTTCCACGGTCCCACAACAGCACGCAGCACGAATCACAGTCCCCCATAGAACGTGCTCGCGTACGGGCAGGCGTGAGTGGTCGCGCTCGCGTAAAAAAAAGTCGAATTTTGGGTTGTGAAAATACGCATTTTCCTGCTGCTGTTGGCGCATATGGTGTGCGGCAGGTGTGGTGCGTACCATCACCGTCCAGCAGTGCGCTCCGTGTCCGAGCAGACCACCAGCACGGATCCGTCACGGTACGGTTCGTGATGTGGTGCACCAGATAGCTAGCACTATTTTTGCTTTTGCCTAGTGCGCTTCGGTAGAGCTAGATTGGGCGGCCCGTGTGCGTGTGTATGTGCGGGTGCTGTGGTGAAAAGTGTTGTGGAAAAGCGTAGTAATAGCATCGGTGCTAGTGCCCGTGCCACAGTGTTAGCAGGCTGTGACCGAAGGAAAATTTAGCTCGCAACGATGAGACTTCCCACCGTAGCTGGCACGTCCAGCAGGAAGTTTCTGCTCGGCAGCATCGTTTTCCTTTTATGGATAAAATTACCCAACCAACCAGTCGGTGCTTCTGCAGCGACCGAAATGTAAGTAGCTGTGTTTGAGGTACGAGAAAACAGTTGCTTCCCATCGGTGGGAAGCCAGTTTCGGTGGAAAATTCACAATTTTCCACCCAGCTTTGACAGCGACATTGCTCATGCCCCCGCTCCCCATTTGGTACACATTGTGGTTTTTCCGTGTTGACAGCTCGCTTGGGATGAAAATATTCCCTCGCTGTCACAACGCAAACGAAGCAGCCTGTGGATTCTCGTCTGCGCCAAGCAGGAAGGGTGTGAGAAGTTGTGGATGGAGCCCGGGGCGGGGCAACAGAGGGATGCGAGAAGTTGGGGTTGGGAAAAACTTAACGAAAGCCGACCGACACGGATGCTATTTTCAGCTTCACCTCTCCCAGCTCTCGCTCTCTCTCTCTCGTATGCTCTTCCTGCTCGCTCTCACACTGGCAGCGTTCTCGTTCTTTCGCAATGTGCTCGGCAGTTTCTGCAAGCACGTGTTCGTGGTTTGTTTTGTGTTTTTCGTGGTACGCGCGGAAAATGTTGTGCTATCTGTTCGCGTCTCACAAGCGAGAAAGCGCGTGGCGTGGGCTGTTCACTTTAAGTGTATGCCGGTTAGAAGGCGAAGGCCGCACGGTTGTTTGTCAACAGACCCTATCTCCTGCCGGATGCCGGTTCGGCCGGTTTCTGCCCAATCGGGGTTGTTTCTGCTCAAAACACGTGCTAACCGGGCGTGCGCATCATTTTTTTTATGTTATTTTAATTATGTTGACACTGGAATGGATGTAAATCGAATGCAGATAATAAGCATCGCTGTTGTTTGCGTTGTCTTAATCAGTTGAAAATATAATGAGGCATTTATGAGCATACGAGATAGCGGAAGGATTTAATATTTAGTCAATGTTTATCATAGAAGTTAAATACTTTCAAGGATACTAAATTTAATATAATTATTGAATGTTTTAATATTGATTATAATTTTATCATACATAATGATCTAAAGTAGACGACTTAAGAGCTCAACAACACCCTAGTTATGGACTAAATTTTCAGTACAAAAAATGGATTGTCTGTATAAACCAACTATTCTAATATCTAGGCAACTAATGTAGTTGTAGGAATTACCGTATGTCCTAGCGATCCTCCTAATTATCCAATGTCTTTTACATGGGTTCTGCACAGTGGAGTCAACATTTAATAATTTTATCAGTAAATTTGGACTGGTTTGGACCAATTGAAGAACGTTTGAAGATATTTTCGTACTATTAGCTCTATATCCGAATCAATACATTGTAGAACGTCTTGCACAATGGTCTAGTGCAACCTTAAAATCCAAGCCTGGTGTATTCATCGTTTTACACTTTGGACTTAGATTATCCATCATTATGGTGAAGAAGATCTTGAATTAAATGGACATTGTTGAACAAAATCCTAAATCAAATCCATCCATCGTTGATACAAGAAACTTTTAACTAGTTAGAGCTATTCAAAATTTAACTTATATTTCACCTTGTCCTTTCAATTTGGACGATGCAGAGGAGATTTTATTTTACTTTGGCTTTAAAATCTCGAAAGAGTTGGCCTGTAACTTGCTTTGTTGGATGGATGTATCCACTGGACTGAAGACAATCCTTCGTACAAAAGCACGATTCAAAAATATTGTGACGAAAATAGAGAAACAATTGAACAGTAAGACCTCTACCGAATCAAATTGGATATCAACATAATCCAATGTACAAATATCTGACAAAACTCACTAATACCTTTCCGATTCTGTCTTATGCCCGAACTGTGCTCCATTTGCATCAACATCATCATTTATCATAATCGAACGCTGACCTATTACGTCGTTGCTGCAACCCCTTACAACACTACTGTCCGGTACACCTCCGGCCACTGATTGCTTGTCGTGTGCTTCTTTATCTCTTTTCATCTGTCGACCGTCTCCCATCAGCATGGAAAAATGGGCCGATAACTTTGGTGAAGAGCTCTGGGATCTGGCACAAACGATGACGAAGGCGATGGAAATTACGGCGGTAAGGAAGGCAAACGCTGACCACGGTTCAACAGGTTCCTTACGAAGTGGTTTTAATTTTAGAAATACAAAGCCTACAATGCCCGTGTAGAGCACAAGGATGGTACGGCGTTGATACAATCGATCGTCGAGAATGTGGGCCGTATGTTTATCCGCAAGATGGACGCCATCAAGTGTATTATCAATCTGGCAGAGGAACTGTCCGAGCAGTTCGAGTACAATGAAACGTTGGCGGACAACTTTTCCTACTATTCTAGCAAATATTCGAATGTAAGTTTTCGTAAGGCGTTGTTATTTCCTCTCAGGGTGTTATTTGATTAATATCAATTCCTGCCAATCTCCAGATTGATGGACGTCCTGAACCAGAAATCCCGGAAACGTTGCTAGAAAACGCATGGATGTACCGGAACATGTCGCTCAATCCGGACACTCACTTCTTCAACATATCGGTTAACACGTCGTACAGTTCGGTACATGTACCGCAGAACGTGTACGATCGTTACCCGTGGGTACTAGAGAAACAATTGAACAGTAAGACCTCTACCGAATCAAATTGGATATCAACATTATGCAATGTACAAATATGTGACAAAACTCACTAATACCTTTCCGATTCTGTCTTATGCCCGAACTGTGCTCCATTTGCATCAACATCATCATTTATCATAATCGAACGCTGACCTATTACGTCGTTGCTGCAACCCCTTACAACACTACTGTCCGGTACACCTCCGGCCACTGATTGCTTGTCGTGTGCTTCTTTATCTCTTTTCATCTGTCGACCGTCTCCCATCAGCATGGAAAAATGGGCCGATAACTTTGGTGAAGAGCTCTGGGATCTGGCACAAACGATGACGAAGGCGATGGAAATTACGGCGGTAAGGAAGGCAAACGCTGTCCACGGTTCAACAGGTTCCTTACGAAGTGGTTTTAATTTTAGAAATACAAAGCCTACAATGCCCGTGTAGAGCACAAGGACGGTACGGCATTGATACAATCGATCGTCGAGAATGTGGGCCGCATGTTTATCCGCAAGATGGACGCCATCAAGTGTATTATCAATCTGGCAGAGGAACTGTCCGAGCAGTTCGAGTACAATGAAACGTTGGCGGACAACTTTTCCTACTATTCTAGCAAATATTCGAATGTAAGTTTTCGTAAGGCGTTGTTATTTCCTCTCAGGGTGTTATTTGATTAATATCAATTCCTGCCAATCTCCAGATTGATGGACGTCCTGAACCAGAAATCCCGGAAACGTTGCTAGAAAACGCATGGATGTACCGGAACATGTCGCTCAATCCGGACACTCACTTCTTCAACATATCGGTTAACACGTCGTACAGTTCGGTACATGTACCGCAGAACGTGTACGATCGTTACCCGTGGGTACTGGAGGCACTGCAGTGGTCCGAATCGTTAGACGATGTGTTTGTGCAGAACTACAACTCTGATCCGGCCCTATCGTGGCAGTACTTTGGTTCGTACACGGGCATGCTACGACACTATCCCGCACTCGAGTGGAACCGGGAGCATGTGGACACGTTCGATTGCCGCAAACGGTCGTGGTACATTGAGACGGCCACCTGCTCGAAAGATATCGTTATCTTGCTGGACAATTCCGGCTCGATGACGGGCTATCGGAACTATATTGCGCAGCTGACGGTTAAAAGCATACTGGACACATTTTCGAACAATGATTTTATAAACATTTACAAATACTCGAACGATGTGGAACCGTTGGTACCTTGCTTTAAGGTGAGTTAGGGCGTTTAGGTGCAATGTTCGGGATAGTTACATTATTTTCCAACCTTTTTTTGTAGGACATGTTAGTGCAGGCAACTCCGGAAAATATGCGTTTCTTTAACGAATACGTACGTGAGCTTCTTCCGGAAGGATACGCGAATGTTAAGAAGGCTTTTGTGGCTGCATTTGAGCTTCTCCAGAAGGTAATTCATGTAGCTCTTCACCTAAAAGGATGTCTTAACTGAGCATCCTTTCCTTACAGTACCGTGAGATACGTCGCTGTAACGAATCCGTAAGTGGATGCAATCAAGCGATCATGCTCATTACCGACGGTGTACCGAGCAACATTACCGAGGTGTTTGAGGCTTACAATTGGTTTGAAAACGGTACCAAGATCCCGGTGCGTGTATTCACCTATCTGCTCGGGCGGGAAGTCACCAAAGTGCGTGAAATACAATGGATGGCTTGTCTGAACCGAGGTTACTATTCACACATCCAATCGTTGGATGAAGTACAAGAGGAAGTCCTGAAGTATGTCACCGTGATCGCAACCCCACTGGTACTTCAAGGTGTGGAACATCCTCCAACATGGACGCATGCCTTCACCGACACAGCGGTAAGTGGTGGATAAACCGGTGTCATCTCCTAACAGCCCTTGTAAGCAAATTCCTTTCCCACAGGAAAATCTACTAACGGAAGCGGACGATGACGAACCACCGAGACTGATGATAGCGGTCGGTGCGCCCGCATTCGATCGAAAAGCGAACCACTACAATGAAACACGAACCGCTCGCCTTCTAGGAGTGGCCGGAACAGACATCCCGGTAGAAGATCTTGATGAGCTTACGCTACCCTACAAACTGGGCGTCAACGGATACTCATTTATCGTCAGCAACAATGGTTATGTGCTGATGCATCCCGATCTGAGACCTGTCTCGAATGGACGGCTGAAAGAGAACTACAACAGTATCGATCTTACTGAAATCGAACAGATCTACGATGAAAATATTACGCGCCAGGTTGAGGACATGACTGGGCGTGAGATGAGTCCGTTCATTTTGGAATTGCGTCATCATCTGGTAGATTCTCGGTTCGGTAACATGTTGAAGCTACCGGTACGGTTCCATTACGACAAGATGCGACGAGTATCGCTCGAATACCAGGATTACTATTACGCACCGTTGGAGAACACTCCGTTCTCGCTGGGTTTGGTGCTGCCGCACGATTACGGCAGCACGTGGATTAAGGTGGGCGACGAGATTAAGCGCAACCAGCATATGGGTTTGAACATTTCCGATTTCTTTATGGGTGACAACTGGAAGGTACATCCGGATTGGTACGTTGATAGAACCCGATGGATGATAGAATATATTTAAGCAAAATAAGGTTTTCTCTTTTCGTAGGGTGTACTGCAAGTACCATTATCTGGAAGGACACGAATTTAAGACACCGGAGGATGAGCTACGCCATTTCCTGAACCGTTTGTATGAACCAACGTGGAAATGGTCCCAACAGTACGAGCCGGAAGGTCCCGACGAGAAAGCCGATATCGATGGGCGTATGTGTCTTTCAATCTACTCACCTTACAGCTCTTATCAATCTACTCACCTTGCATTACAGCTAACTGTGGCCGTAAAACGCTGGACGACGATGCGTACTACTGCAACAAGGAGCTGGTACAGCTGCTGATCTTCGACGCGAAGGTAACGAACAACAGCTACCGTAACTGGGAGTTTGAGAATGAGAACGAACGGAAGATTATCGAGATGTACAACGCTACGCTGCGGTTTGTCGCTACGATGAGTGGACTTACCCGGTGGCAGTTCATTTTCGGTGAGGTTGAGGTAGACACGGACAGTGAGTTTGGTGACTATCACAAGAAAGCGATCGACGAAACGTGGTACCGGAGTGCGATCTTGCAGCACAAGATCGATCCGAAGAGCTTCGTGTACTCGGTACCGCACGAATCGGACCCACCGGAAGATGGTGAGCTGAAGGTGACGGCAACGATGGCGATTTTTCCACGGGATGGTGGATTGGAGGCACCTGGATGTGTGACCGGGTTCCAGTTCACGCACTCGCTCATGTACGATCGGTTTATGGAGATTACGTCGAAGAAGACGGTGAGTTGGGACGTGATTCTTCTGCTGTTGGATGCAATGTCACTTTTGGCATCGTTTGCGTTCAATTTTAGTGTGATGACTGTATCGAAACTTGTGCATCAGATGCCCGGGATTGTTATGTGATTGATCACAACGGGTATGTGGTACTGTCGGAAACTTCTAACCATACCGGGCGATTCTTTGGAGAAATTGAAGGTGCCATCATGCAGTCGATGGTTGACAAGGAAATCTTCACCATGATCACCGTGTTCGATCTGCAGGGTTTGTGCGAATATGAGCGCGTTGTGGAGAATGATGCCATCGCGTTACTGCATGTGAGTAAAGCTGGTTTAGTAGCATTATCTTCCGTGCCTAATAAATGTATCTACCTTCTCTTGTAGCCGTGGCGAGTCCTGATGCTTGGCCTGAAGTGGTTTGTTGCGGAAGTTGCTATGATGCTTTCTCGGTTCGACTTTTGGGTGCACGGTATCCCAAGTCCCGACTACTTTGGACGTAAGCGTGTCCTCGAAGCGTGTACTTTGGGATGGTTTCTTAAAAGCATGTTTTTTCGCCTCTCTAGATGAGTACGATGACTACGATGATACGCGCCCATCCAAACCGAAAAAGATACACGTCGACGAGGAGGAGGAATACTTTAACCGACCGAAGGAAATTAAGAAGGAAATCGTATACGAACCGTGTGATAAGAAATCGAATCTGTACGTGATGCAGCAGGATAAGTTTATCAAGGGCGATGGCTTTTTCTACGAACCACCACCGCCACCAATGGAGGAGTGAGTTGAACTGGACATGATTCTGGATACTCACTTGGGAATTGGCACATTAACGCAAACCCTTTTTCCTTCTTGGGTCTTTTGTTGCAGAGTTTTTTACCCGCCGTACTTTGCAAAACGTATTCCACGCTCCAATCTGCTAATGATCATCGTCGAGAATGGGTACAAGGTGGACCGGGTTGTGTTGTCCGCCGAACCTGAGGTGATCTACCATAACGAATCGGAAGCGTTACCCTGTGTAAAGACCAAACTAAACTTCCTTCCCCGCCGACGCCTAGAGGAATGCTATACCGAGCATCCGGATGTGAGTATATAACGGAGTATCCTTCTAATCGTACCTATACTAACTCTGCATACACACGCTGATGTACCTATCTATTCCACAGGAAGAACTTGTTGCCCAGTGTGGCAGTGGATCCCGCCTAACAATGCAACTGACTGTAGTGATATCGACTATTGTGTCACTGTTGTTATATCGATGTGCCCAAAACGCTAATCCAATTTTAATGTAGACTCGATAGTAGCAAATATTAGGAACCGATTTTGTACCGCAGTACGAGCGTATGTGACTTGCGACATCCCTTTTCTGGTCTCAAGAGACTTACCCCTTACCCTGGTAACAAACCGAAGACTTTCGAGACGATTACGAGTGTGTGCAGCACCGCGTGATGTTTGTGATTTTTCTAAACCTTTTCACAATACACAAAAAAAGTTAGAAAATATAGTTCGATAATTTCAATACAAAACACACAGGAAGGTAGAAACTAGTCCTGATTCACGCGCACATGATAATACACGCACGCTCGCGTGGTTGAAGACACTTGTTTTGATAAGAAAATGATTGAAGTTACTAAGTGTGGAAAAACGATGTAAGCATTAACACACACACACACGCATACACATACGATAACTTGTGAGACTTACAATGGTAATCAACAGGCACAATTGAGCGTAGCGTTATATTGGACCACTCACTTCCAAAGACTTATCTGCGTACTGGAAACCGTACTGGAGGCCTCTTGCCACACTTTCTTATTGTACAACCGTTTTACACTGTACACACACTCACAGACACTCACCGTAACGCCATCCACCTTTTTGCCATCCATCCAGCGTGTAGAATATGGGAAGATTTATATGCAGAACCGAGTAGTCTAAAAGAATGGTAGACATAGGACGAAATCGAGCAGCAAAAATGTAAACATTATGTTGGTTTTATCACCGAAAAGAGATGTTTAATACCGTGGCACTGTAATTTGAGGTTCTGTTTAGTTTGTAGCTTACTGTGCGACGTGCACACAATCACTCTTACAACCTGTCTAGTCAATCAACCGTACAATCGTGGAATCCGTTCGTATAACACATCACCTGTGTTCATCTCCCTCCAATGCCAAAGTACGGTGTAAGCTTATGTTGGTGTCCGGAATACAACAAATTTACCCACAAGGCAGAAGACAGAAACAATCAGTTGCGAAAGCAAGACAAATCTTTTTCTTACACTCGGTACACTGAAAACACCAAACCAAACCACCTTGTAAAACTGGACTAAGCAATAGACAAAACAGCAGAGGGCTTAAGATCAGATGTCTAATACACTTTATATTAATTTGTGAGGTAAAACAGGAGTTGGAGGAGTTAGTTAGTGTAGCGTTCAATTTAAAATCACTGCTAAGTTTGAGAAGGTTTTGCTAGCACATAAAAAAGCACATTCAGTTTGAGATTTATTTCACGGAGAATCCTAAGCGACTTGAACATTGTTATAATGAGTCCTTTATTTTTCCAGCAACAAAAGAAGGAATACAAGACAGTAGTAGATAGTCAAGTAAAACAAAAACCAAATACTAAAGAAACAATAATACTCTGAGGTACACGTAATTGGGAAACCGCGATCGGTAACATATGTGGGTATTGGGATTGTTTGTGTAGCATAAATTTAAACCCAATCACTATCGGATCGTACTATAAAATGCCTAACCGTACCCGGGAGTAACAGAAGGGAGTAGTTTTTGGGGTGATAATTAAACAAAAAACAAACTACAGGAAGGGCTTTATTTATATGCTCTTCCGGTGTGTGGGGTTGGTAATGTTGTTCCGTCGTAGCGTTTGTTAGTTTTCTGTTTTTGATGTCACACGACTGTGAGAATAAATTCTTTGTTAAGTTTCCTGTACGGTGGTGCTGTTGATTACTGCTAAACGTATATCACATTCTGAAGGAGATTGCAGTCCAATACTGCTGGGGAGTTGCCTCCTTTTACAGGAAATCCTTGGCTTCGCGGATGACATCGACATACACCCGACTGAAACGCGAAGCCGAAAGGAATGGATTGAGCATCAATGCAACGAAGACAAAATACCTGCTTGCAGAAGGCTCTGACCGCGATAGAGCACGACTCGGAAGCAGAGTATTAGTTGGCGGCACCGATCTTGAGATAGTAGAGGAGTTTTGTTACCTTGGCACGATCGTAACTTCGGATAACGCTGGTTGGGGCACGTGTTGAGGATGCCGAACTCGAGCCCTGCCAGGAAGGTGCTCGTCAGCGACCCGTTCGGCACGAAGCGTAGAGGAGTACAGCGAGCTCGTTGACTGGATCAAGTGGAGTCGGACCTGAGGTAGAGATCGGATGCAGCCGGGGTGGAGTCATGGACAGTGATTACTACAGTCGAATTAGACAACAGACCATGTCTATTAGATGTGCTACCTAGAAGCAGGCCAAGAAAGAAGAAGAAGTTGAATTCTTCCGAAAGACATCAGGCTACACCTGATTTTCGACAAGGTTATCTTCATCCTGAGCATCCTTTCACCTAGAAAACAAAATTGCTCGATTAGCATATGATTAACATTCTTTTCTTATTATTATTTTTAATTATCATCTTAATGTCCATGAAATCATTTCTGAGTTATTAAAGTCAATAAAACAAAAAATTAAATCTTGGTAACTCATAGCTAACAAAGAAGAACTGCAACATAGCTGCTAAATATGTTAAAAATCTCATTATTCCTCGGCATCTTCTTTTTCTACGCTGTAGTGTGTCGAGAGGTCTTGGACTAGCATTACTGGTTTTGCTTGACTTCATTTTACCTGTGGATGGAATTCAATCGGCTACTGGGTCGTTGGTATATGTATAATATGTGTAGATGTTTCGAGCATCCAAATTATGAAACTTAAGTTTTTATATTAAATGTGCGACCGCGATCCCATGACTGCAAGGCCCACTTATAGGAAGAGCATCCTCTGCAGTTATATACGGGTCCTCAAACATCTGCTTAGACTATGATCCGCTCCTTCCGTGAAATCTGGAATACTGAGTAAATAAAAGAAAATATTATTTTAAATTTCCATTTCCTTCCAAACTCTCAAAACTCAGGAACTCAAAAGTTTATCTTAAATATGTAGATGATATTAAAGTTAGGTTCGCGGTAAGCGATTTGGTATAACTTGCCTTACTGATATTTAGCGCATCGGTCCCTTGTAGCTTCGGTCGGTTAACCACGTTACGAGAAGGACACCAGCTCATCGAATCCGTTAAATCCTCTTGGGTTCTTCCACGTGGTGCTTGATAGATGATTTAGCTAAATAAACATAATTTTCGGACATTTTAGAAAACTACGAAAGGAATAGTGTTCACACCCGCTTTACATCATTCTAACACTAGTTAGCTTTATTCGTCTTGCCTACAGTAATCAAATTTGTATCCACTGTATTATCATCTTCGTAGCCGCTACTACTACTTCCTTATACTTCTCTCTCCCAGTCTTCATCACCCACATCTTATCTTCCAAAAAAAAAAACAGCAGACACACACCGTATCAGTGTGTCTCTTCCCCGGGCTAAACACATTACACACATCGCTTCTTTTTTTTTTTGCTTTCACAAATCTACGTGACAAACACGCACAGACATCATGGTGATGATGAGAATAAGCACATACAATGAACGATCGCGTGATTAAGAAGTACAAAAAGAAGGAGAAAAAGCACATCTTAACTTACAAACTATAACGTAATCCACAGAAAAGAAAAAAAACAACAACGACTAATTATTTCCCCCACAAAAACACACACGCAAAGAAAAAGGAAAATTCATTTCCCTATTCTTCAAACTAAAAAATTTGAAATTCTGGACACATACAGACACACGCACATTTCGAGTTAAATAAAGACGAGCAATTATAAAAGCGAATCTCAAAAGGATAAAATCAAAACATTCCGGTTGGAAAATGTGTGGAAAAGTGGGGCGTGTGTGTGTTTCTTTAAAGTTCCTTCTTAATTCGCTTGGTAAAGCGTTGCTTTTGCGCCGGCAGGCTCGGTGCTAACCGGTGTATGAATTTGGTTTTCGTCTCGAGTAGCAAACCTCCGATACTGCTCGTACCGGATGGTCCCGGTAGGGATGGCGTATGAGGTGGGTGCTGTAACGAGGAGGAGCCATAGGAGGAAGAGGATTGGGGATTTGCAAAGGAAGGACCCGCTTTAGGCTGATTCCACGGTAGGGAGAAGCAACCGTTGGTCGGTAACAGTGGAATAAGCTCACCGAACGCCTGCACCGGCACGTCATCCGTCACCTGGATGTACTTGAGCGTGTCCACCGTTGGGTAGAGGGTGGTGATCGTTTTTGCCGTTTCCTGTTCCTGCGGTTGTTCCTTTAGCTGCCGCTTCTTCAAACGTTCGATGTTTTTCTGTTCCCGTATCCGCTGGACGTCCCACTTCTTACGGCGCCGTTCGTCGATCTCGAGCTTGATGTGTCGTTTGGAGTATGCTTCGTCGGTTATGTTTTCACGCGATGGTTCGCTCGCTGATACTGGGTCCTCTTCACCACCGGCTGGCCCTGGAGGATCCCGCGTACCTTCCGGCTCATCGTCATCGTCCTCTATAACCGTCCAGGAAGGTATTTCCAGCTCAGCCGCTTCGTTCGAGAGTAGCTTCTCTAGCTCGGCAGTAATCGCGTCATCCTTCCAGCTGCAACAGATGTACTCCTTCTGGGTGACCATGTACGCGGCGGTTGGTTTACAGTTTCGCTTGTCGGAAGAGTTACCCGATGGACAGTGTAGCGTTGGATTAAATTGGCGCGAAGAAGGACCACCGGAACCATTGCTGGCTCGCTTTTCCTGCTCACTTCTTGCGCTTCCCTCTACTGCTTCCGCCATCCTTCGGGTGTCCTGTTGTACTGCGCCGGTTGTAACTTCCGTCGATTGGGCCGCATCACCTTCCACCGCCATTCCGGCTCCATCCACGGGCACCTCCTTACAGTCATCGTCTTCCGGCTGCTCACCTTCACTTCCGACCGTACTTTCCACGAACGGCACGTTCACCTCGCGTCCGGGCCCGTGGGTTGCATGCGGCACATCTGAACCCTGGGACTCTTGTGAGTCCTGCGAGTCTTGAGACGATTCCGGCGAATCTTGGGACGATTCTTGGGAGGCGGGCGAATCCGTTTCCATCGTCACCTCGACAGCACCATCATCGATCATCACCATCGGTGTGTCGTCGTAATTGCCCTGATCGTCACTGGCGTACTGCATCGCGTCCTCCTCACCGCCCATTCCACCATTCGACTCGTAACCGCCCTCTCCCTCCTCCTCCTCCTCCTCATCCTCCTCATCCATCTCGTCCGGTTGCGGTGGCATTCCGTCGTAATTCTCGTACACTTGCGGTTGTGGTTGTTGAAGCAGCAGAAACTGTTGCTGCTGCTGCTGCTGCTGCTGTTGCTCATTGTACAGGTCATGCTCCACCTCATCATCACCATCCTCCTCCTCTTCCTCCGCCTCGTCCTCGCCATCCTGCTGCTCATCGAAATCGTCATTCATCCGAGGCGAAAGAGATTCATCATCGTCCGATTTGGAATAGTTTAGAAAGATTTCCCCGTCCACTTCATTATTTTCCGTGTGGAAGTCTTCCGGTCCGTTCTGCTCCTCGTCCTCCTCATCCGCTTCATCGTCGTCGTCGTCGTCCTCCTCATCATCTTCGTCCTCCTCCTCCTCCTCCTCGTTGTTGTAATACGGTGACTGTAGGGGACCGTTCTGCAGCACTATTTCATCTGCCGGATCCTCTTCCTTTGCCGGGGACACGGTGCTGCTTACCTCCGGGTTGCGTATCGGTAAGCACGGCCCGAAAAGGGCACCGTCCGCCACACTCGACGACACAAACGGTGGCGATGCGGACGATTTCATAATAATCGTCCTCAACCGTCCATTTTCCATCTGACTACGGATTGTGAGCGGTGAAACGGTTCCTTCCTGCTTCGGTGCCTGCACCAGCATTTGCTGGTGCTGCTGATCGTCGACCGGCAGGGCCAGTCCGTTCTGTTGCAGCTGCATCATCATCATCGAAACGCGCCGATTAGCTTGATCTAGCTGGTGCTTCAGCACTTCGTTTTCATCCTTTAGCCGGTTGATCATTTTGTCCTTGTTTAGTATCTGATCGCCCTGCTCCTGTATGAGATCGAGATGAAGGAGCAGGATGGCTTGCAGCTGCTTCACTTCCTGCATCGCTACGAGCGCTTCGGCCATCCCCGGCTCATTGCTACCATCGCCGGGGTCATCTCCTTGCTGATCGTCCGTCAGCACACCACTGTCCGATGCCAGATTGTTCGGGTAGTAAGCATCTCCGTCATCGCCGTCCTCCTCGCTTTCCTCCTCATCGTATTCGCTTTCGTCCGGATTGATCAGCTCGTGCTCGTTACCATTGTGCGCTCCGTAATCGTACACATCGCTCACGAACTCGGCTTCCGCCTCATTCTCAACCGGTTCCTCCTTAATCTGTATGTTTCCTTCCTCCGGGTACGACACTTCCGGTTGCGTTTCATCGTCCTCCATCATAAGCGTTTCATCCTCCATCGAAGGCAACGGCGAGGATGGGGCCGGTGAGGATGGTACCGATGAGGATGGTACCGGTGACGATGGTCTCGGTGATGCCGGCTGCGGTGACGATGGCAACGGTGAGGACGGTGACGGTGAATACTGCGATGGGGACGATTGTTGGAATTGATCATCGCTATTGGACGAGTCCTGCGCAACAATGGCCAGCTTCGGCAGTTCGCGCGACCCAGCCGCCACCGTCGTTGCCGTGGTGGACGTACTGACGGCGCTCGGTGATGTTACCGTCACCGGAGCGGCTACCGTCGTTGTGGTCGAATTGCAGTAAACGTGATCGTCCATCGTGTCCATCATGTTGATGGCACTGGCGGAGCTGGCACCCATGTTTGCCGGCCACCAAGAAACATTTTGAACCGCTCGCCGAAACTCCCCGAAACAGCACAGATCGTCGCCAAACAAGTGCACCAACGCACGTGGATGTAAACAAAACGATGCGAGGTAGCAATCTTCACCTGCTCGCTCACGGTTGGCACGGGCACGCACTTCGGTGAATGGATCGTTTGCAGGATGCGGCGTAGTACACGACGATTTACAACACTAATGCGACGATGCATCGGGTACGATGCATTCCGGGCGAAAACATTACAACAACGCGTTGCCGCACAAGGGAAAAACAAGCCAAAACCTTTTTGGCTGAAACGACGCAAAACAACGCAGTAAAAATCCGTTGACGTTGAGCTGTCATCTGGCAGGTGACAGCTGCACATCGATCGACCGGTGGACAGAATCAAATTTTCTTCATAATATTTTTTATACAGTTTGTGGCATCTTTTACTAATTTGGCTTCAATGTTGATGTTTTGTGAAAAGGTATTAAAACTAAGCATACTAAAATGCTGAATGGAAAGCTGGAAGAGGGTAAATCGTCGCGTAAAATTAATTACAAAAGTTTAAAAGAGGATTTCCCACTATGCAACGTTTTGGGCCGCAATTCACGTTTATATACCCTTGTTTAGTTCTTCGCTCGAATAATCTTGAAAAAAATTATGGAAATCATTTATGATTTACACACTAAACAAACTTCGAGGTGATTGATGAACACGTAAAATAAAGTTTGATAAAATTTGGAATCATTTTTTCATTAAACCATCATGAACAATCGCCATTTCCAGTACATTTGGTACCAAAATCATTCAAATTTTAGAGAGATTTTAGAGAAAAACTAGACTCACGATGATCAATTTGAAAACTGCAACTTTTGATGAATAAAATTTGCTAGTATATTGTACATTTTGGAAATCTACCATTCTACGTAGTTGCTAAAAATAATCACAGTATCACAAACAAGTTAGGACTCATATTTGTTGTTTCGATTGACTAATCTGTACGGACACTATAGTTTTCGTGCCGTTTGTGTTGTGCGCGTTTTGTTTTTGGTAGGTCTGCAGGAGGATTCCTGCTAGACTTGATCACACATTATCGTTCTCCACACCTTTTTTCTACTATTTCTACTATTGGGCGCTATTTCCTTGCAGATGGTTGGTACGAGAAGGTAATAAGAAGACAGATTTTCTTAAAATAAACAGGCAATAAAATAAGTTAACATGCTTATCGATTAAGAAGACGGTGATTTAAAATACGTGTGCAGTATAACAAAACTATTTACAAACAGTAAAAACACACACACCAAAACTGTGAACGCTGTTGTGTGGTGCACAGAGAGCCACTGTTCCAGCCAGGGCCACTAGAAGCCAATATCTGTGGAGGTACAAAAGAAGCTATTAGTAAAACACATATGACTTCCATGAAAAGAAAGTGTTACCTACCAAATAACACCTATCCGTATCGTATCACCAGCACCGCTACCCACATCAGCTCCATCGTCGGTAAGGCTGTTGAAAATGAGCGGCATTCCCTCCATGCTTTCCTGCGCAAGTAGTGGAACCGGATGGGACAGTTCGCTCGTTGCCCACAGATACAGATCCAGCGTACGCTCGGTACAATCCGCAATAAACCGAACAAACGGACGGATATCTCCCTCGTTGGCGAGCTGCAGATAGTTGTAGTACTTGTGCCGATGCTGCTTCTGTATTATCACCGGCGGGTAACCCGCACGCATCAGCAGCGTGTTCATTAGCAGTCGCGACGTACGACCATTACCATCACTAAATGGATGTATGTGTACGAGCTTATAGTGTGCCATGGCCGCGTACTTTACCGGATGCATCAAAAACACCTGTTCCGAGTTGAGCCAGTTCTCGAAGCGTCCCATCAGAATTGCCAGATCCCCGGGACCGGGTGGTATATGACCTCCGACGTACACCTGCGTCCGGCGAAACTCGCCACCTTCGATCGGATCCACATGCCCGAGCACACGTCGATGGATCTCCAGAATGTCCTTCAGCGTAATGTAATCGTTTTTGTTTACCAGTGTCGCATTTATATACTTTAGGGCCGCATCCAGACCGAGAATTTCATTGTGCTCATCGATGCTCTTTCCATCAACGGCCATACGCGTCTCCAGAATCGATCGCGTTTGGGCCAAACTCATCGTATTGCCCTCGATACCGACCGAATGGTAAATGTGCTGTATGTACGCCTCCTTTTCCGCACGCTTTAACGCCATATTGGACGCGTGCACCGAACTCAACGCATCTCGCTTCCGATCCAACGCTTCGAACCGTTTTGCATCCATCTGTTCCACGATTTGTGCCGTTCGCTGCCGGTTGGCAAGCGCTTCCGAGTAGTACGGATTAACGGTGAGTGCTTGCGTGTAGTACTGATCGGCCGACACCACGTCCTGCCGGTTGTGCTCCAAGAATTCACCGTATTTGGTGAGAATTTCCGGATGTTTCGGGGATAGTGCGAGCGCGTGCTCGAACAGCCGTAGCGCTTTATCGTCCTTGCCGAGCTGTTTCATTTCCAGTGCCATTTTAAGCGATCCGAGCGCTTCCTGTTCGTTCGTTAGTGTGTCTTGCTTTTCCTCGGATGGCGTTACGCGGGGCAACGAACCGCTCGCCGAAACTCCCCGAAACAGCACAGATCGTCGCCAAACAAGTGCACCAACGCACGTGGATGTAAACAAAACGATGCGAGGTAGCAATCTTCACCTGCTCGCTCACGGCTGGCACATGCACGCACTCCGGTGTTTGGATCGTTTGCAGGATGCGGCGTAGTACACGACGATTTACAACACTAATGCGACGATGCATCGGGTACGATGCATTCCGGGCGAAAACATTACAACAACGCGTTGCCGCACAAGGGAAAAACAAGCCAAAACCTTTTTGGCTGAAACGACGCAAAACAACGCAGTAAAAATCCGTTGACGTTGAGCTGTCATCTGGCAGGTGACAGCTGCACATCGATCGACCAGTGGACAGAATCAATTTTTCTTCATATTATTTTTTATACAGTTTGTGGCATCTTTTACTAATTTGGCTTCAATGTTGATGTTTTGTGAAAAGGTATTAAAACTAAGCATACTAAAATGCTGAATGGAAAGCTGGAAGAGGGTAAATCGTCGCGTAAAATTAATTACAAAAGTTTAAAAGAGGATTTCCCACTATGCAACGTTTTGGGCCGCAATTCACGTTTATATACCCTTGTTTAGTTCTTCGCTCGAATAATCTTGAAAAAAATTATGGAAATCATTTATGATTTACACACTAAACAAACTTCGAGGTGATTGATGAACACGTAAAATAAAGTTTGATAAAATTTGGAATCATTTTTTCATTAAACCATCATGAACAATCGCCATTTCCAGTACATTTGGTACCAAAATCATTCAAATTTTAGAGAGATTTTAGAGAAAAACTAGACTCACGATGATCAATTTGAAAACTGCAACTTTTGATGAATAAAATTTGCTAGTATATTGTACATTTTGGAAATCTACCATTCTACGTAGTTGCTAAAAATAATCACAGTATCACAAACAAGTTAGGACTCATATTTGTTGTTTCGATTGACTAATCTGTACGGACACTATAGTTTTCGTGCCGTTTGTGTTGTGCGCGTTTTGTTTTTGGTAGGTCTGCAGGAGGATTCCTGCTAGACTTGATCACACATTATCGTTCTCCACACCTTTTTTCTACTATTTCTACTATTGGGCGCTATTTCCTTGCAGATGGTTGGTACGAGAAGGTAATAAGAAGACAGATTTTCTTAAAATAAACAGGCAATAAAATAAGTTAACATGCTTATCGATTAAGAAGACGGTGATTTAAAATACGTGTGCAGTATAACAAAACTATTTACAAACAGTAAAAACACACACACCAAAACTGTGAACGCTGTTGTGTGGTGCACAGAGAGCCACTGTTCCAGCCAGGGCCACTAGAAGCCAATATCTGTGGAGGTACAAAAGAAGCTATTAGTAAAACACATATGACTTCCATGAAAAGAAAGTGTTACCTACCAAATAACACCTATCCGTATCGTATCACCAGCACCGCTACCCACATCAGCTCCATCGTCGGTAAGGCTGTTGAAAATGAGCGGCATTCCCTCCATGCTTTCCTGCGCAAGTAGTGGAACCGGATGGGACAGTTCGCTCGTTGCCCACAGATACAGATCCAGCGTACGCTCGGTACAATCCGCAATAAACCGAACAAACGGACGGATATCTCCCTCGTTGGCGAGCTGCAGATAGTTGTAGTACTTGTGCCGATGCTGCTTCTGTATTATCACCGGCGGGTAACCCGCACGCATCAGCAGCGTGTTCATTAGCAGTCGCGACGTACGACCATTACCATCACTAAATGGATGTATGTGTACGAGCTTATAGTGTGCCATGGCCGCGTACTTTACCGGATGCATCAAAAACACCTGTTCCGAGTTGAGCCAGTTCTCGAAGCGTCCCATCAGAATTGCCAGATCCCCGGGACCGGGTGGTATATGACCTCCGACGTACACCTGCGTCCGGCGAAACTCGCCACCTTCGATCGGATCCACATGCCCGAGCACACGTCGATGGATCTCCAGAATGTCCTTCAGCGTAATGTAATCGTTTTTGTTTACCAGTGTCGCATTTATATACTTTAGGGCCGCATCCAGACCGAGAATTTCATTGTGCTCATCGATGCTCTTTCCATCAACGGCCATACGCGTCTCCAGAATCGATCGCGTTTGGGCCAAACTCATCGTATTGCCCTCGATACCGACCGAATGGTAAATGTGCTGTATGTACGCCTCCTTTTCCGCACGCTTTAACGCCATATTGGACGCGTGCACCGAACTCAACGCATCTCGCTTCCGATCCAACGCTTCGAACCGTTTTGCATCCATCTGTTCCACGATTTGTGCCGTTCGCTGCCGGTTGGCAAGCGCTTCCGAGTAGTACGGATTAACGGTGAGTGCTTGCGTGTAGTACTGATCGGCCGACACCACGTCCTGCCGGTTGTGCTCCAAGAATTCACCGTATTTGGTGAGAATTTCCGGATGTTTCGGGGATAGTGCGAGCGCGTGCTCGAACAGCCGTAGCGCTTTATCGTCCTTGCCGAGCTGTTTCATTTCCAGTGCCATTTTAAGCGATCCGAGCGCTTCCTGTTCGTTCGTTAGTGTGTCTTGCTTTTCCTCGGATGGCGTTACGGTGGGCAACTTCCGTGCCGGCAGGTACGGTTCCATTACGCGCGTTTCATCCGCTAACCGGAGCAACGATTCGTCCGGAAGATGGCGCGGAGCGTACAAAGCACGTCCACTGTCGGAAGCAACGCGCCGCACTGATCCGGCCGTCTGACGGTTGGGCGACGATGGGACAAAGTCCAGCAGGATAAGCATTAGCACCGAAAACAGCACGCCACTGGCAAAGATGGTGATAACATGGCATTTCGTTTGGAGCAAATGTTGCGGCCATCGTTGTTGCTGTGCGTTTAGTTTCCCCGTCTCACTTACGGACCGTTTCCGATGCCTGTGGGGCGTGCTGGGTTGTTCGGAAGAGGTGGAGCTTTTCCTGCGCTTCCGTTCGCTCACTTTGGACGTGGCGGAGGTGCCATTCGCGTTGGTACCGAACGTGCCATAGCACAGCTCCAATCGCTTGCGTTCGATGTCGAAAGTCATGGTTGTGGTGCTGCTGGTGGTGTGCGCATAGTACTGGACAACACTTGGCGTACAATTGGAGGTTGTTTTTTTGCACAAAAAGATTTTCGTCTGAATGCACCAAATCCGAATACGTGTCTGCGCGTTCCCGTTGTCCTTATCACTTGCAGATTGGGATTTGTTTGAATATTCTCGCGCAATTTACCAGCTGATTAAACGCCTCCCGCATTGACGTGGTGTATGTTTATGGTTGTGTTGACAGCTGACAGCGCGCAGTGTGCCATTTTGCTGCGGATAAAAGCAGGGAGGAATAATGCAAATTTAGTGCGTTTTTGCTCAATTTTACGGAATTATGCACAGAAAAAAGCTTTGTAACAATGCAATAGCGTTTATAGAAATTAATTTTATGGTTTTTGATGAAATTCCGGTCCGTTTTCAAGTTGACAGCACACAGTGCAATTGGTTCTTCGGTTTGGCAACACTGCCATCTCTGATGTATAGCCCATTTACACACGGTAGTTTTGGATGGTATTTCTATGGTAACTTCTGTCAAAACTCCATCTGATAGCGTCGTTTGACAGAAAATACCACACCATGTGTGTAAACGCAATGGAGGAAAATACATGGTATTTTCTGTCTTCAAATGTTTGCACAGTTTAAAATGGAGGTTTATAACAATATTATACAAAGGACATGCATGTTTCTTTTTTTTAATATAATTGAGTAATTTTATACAGACTGATGAATTACTAGGTTCCCCCACTGATAAAAAAAACGCAAAGATGAGCTCAGCCTCTCGTGCAGCGATATTGCCTCCCTCATATGCGTATTTTCTCGTTGGAGAAAGGGAGTAACGCAGTCCGTCGGTTCTAGTTGCAACTCCCTGATCAGGTTTGTGTGCGAAAGCATAGACCGTTGAGCGTACTGCCTTTTCATCCAAACCTTCCGTGTTTTTCTCACCGGTTCTTCGGCAAAAATTAAAGCGAGACCAAAAAGAATATCGTATTCCATTCTTTTTTGCACAATTACAGACAGTATCACAAAAACAACAGAGTAGCAATAGTAAAATTGTTTGTTGTTTGTTTAAGTTGTATTGCCATTTGACAGCTTTAACCAGACGGTATCAGAAAATACATAGGTCGAGCCGAATTTACTTTTCTATGCCGTGGTAAAAGCTGTCAAACCGATTTGACACCGATTTGACAGAAGTTACCGTAGAAATACCATCCAAAAGTACCGTGTGTAAATGGGCTAGTAGGGATGTATCGAAAATTCTGGATCTCAAATTTATAAATTTAATTTATTTTCTGCTTAAATATGTTTTCAAAGCTTTTTAGCTTTATGAATGAGCGAGCAAACGGATTCAACTAGTGATTTAACCTAAAATAAAGCGCATTTAAACGAATAAAGTGCAAAGCATTTGAACTTGGTTTGTTTCATTCCCTTTTTCTAAGCTCCCTCCATTCGCGGATGGTGTAGCAGAGCCGTAAGCGCTTTTCGCGAAGCGACACCATGCGTCAAAGTTCCGTCCAACGGTAGATTCACTGTGTGTTTTCGCGGCCAGTGCAAAAGAAGGGTGGACGTGTTTGGTGCGTGCTGAGCGAATTCTTTTTCGTCGCGCATAATTATCGCGAATCGTTTTCATTTCCCGTGTGGCCGAGTTGAGTAGTGCAATTCTCCCCTTCATATCCCTGCAGCTTTGATCTGCTTTGACATCGTCGTGTGAAGTGAGTAAAATAATCGAAATAGCTTCCACCTCATCAGTGCGTATATAAAAAAAACGGAGTGCGAAGAAGGAATCCGTCGCCTTACCGTGGTTGTGTTGCTATAGAAGGGCAAAGCAAGAAAAGGCACACACAAAAAAAAAACAACAAAACCTTTCATCCCAGTACAGTGGGTTTTTCGGACTTGCGGACTGTTGCGTTTTGTATTGAATCCTCTGGATCGGTCACCTTTGCCTTCGGGGCCCGACCGAAGAAAACCCCTTTCTCTTAGCCTGTTCTAGTATTTTCCGTGTAGTTCTTACTGTGTTGTGTGCTTCGGATACGCGTTTCTTCGTTGTAAGGTCTTTGACTAGGTGCGTGTGCATGTGTTTGACCACCGTCTGCAAAAGCACAAAGGGGTGGAAAAAAAACGAATCACCCCTTGTGGTTCGAAGCAGTGTACCAAGTGTGAGCGATAAAATTTCCCAAAGTTTAAAGCAAAAGCAACCACCACCATCTTGTGGGTGCCACACACAGGGATTACCACCGATTCTGACCACCCCCTTAAGAAGGTAAGAAGCTTCACGGGTGGATGATGTGTGGGGTGGTGGTGCGCAGTCTGTGAAAAGTACGCTTTTTCGGTTCGGTCGGTCCGTCTGTGCTCGATACTTTTCCTTTCACATTATTGCGATCGCGAATGTCAAACAGGTCCCCGTCCAATTTTGACAGTCGTCGCTCTAGAAACGGAAAAAAGTAAATACAAACCAAAATAAAGAAAATTCCCCAGCCTGCTACGAGCGTGTGCGTGCCTGTGCATTCCCAGTGTAAATCGTGTGCGTGCATCAATGCGTGTGTGGTGGTGTGTTGGTATGAGCGCAGTGGTTTCTTTGCTGTGTTGTGTTGTGTGATTGTTGGTGAAAAATGTTTTCTGCACAGTTTTTTGTTGTTTAATGCGCGCGATCTCTCTCTCGCTCTTTCTATTCTTCGCCGAGGTTGTGTTGTGTAATGTAAAATTGTAAACCCATTACAATCCACACGCACACACACACACACACCCACACCAAGGTGCACAAGATGTTTGGTGTTTTCGCTGGTGTTCATTTCGGTACAACCACCACCCTTTTCGCGTTTCCATCACGACGCGCACTGCAACGCGCACGAATCAGCTGCAATCAATTGAGGCTCGTCGAATAAAGTTGTCCGCGGGTTTTCATCGTTATCATCAACTGAAGCAGCAGTAAGAACGAAACAGTGAGAGAACGTAAAACCCGAAAGAGCCACCACCACCAGGTAACCATAGTAACGTGCGGGTATTGAGGTTCGATTGACTTCTCCTTAACAACGGCACAGGCAAAGAGAAAGGGTAAGTGCATCAGATGAAAATCTAAACAGACAACCATCCCCTTTTTTCTCACACATAAAGAAAACACAACTACAAACACATACACCTCGACAGAGAAACACAGTCGTCATTGCTGTGGAGGGTTTTTTTTCGCGAAAACAATTTATCGTGCCAGTTATCGCTGCAACAGTGGGCAATGAAAAAATGCAAGGCAAGGCAATGCACCGGGCAAGGCAAACCACCACTACCCGACGCTGGTCGACGGTATAGTTGGTTGTGTAAACTAAAGCAGTCACTATCATCATTGTGCTGTCTTAATCACACATACATACCTCTCTACACACACTCTAACGAGTCACGCAAACAATATCGTTGATGATGATGATGATGGGCAGCAGCATCCGAGGTGTTGTTTATTTCAGTGAAAGCTAGATGCAAATTTTTCGGCACGTTATGTAGTACCACTAAAAGTCTTTTATATTACGTTAAATAATCGTTTTAATTTAAAACCTAATTCCTAACAGATTGTTAAAAGAAAGATAAAGGTAAGAGAAAAAAACGTGAAACGCTGAATCGTGCATGAAAAGAAAAGAACACAACAGAAGAAAAGCCGTGCCCAAAGATGCAAACAAACGCTTAAAAGGATAAAAGTTGAAAAGATGCGCACACATATACTAAAACAACACAATGCAAAAGCAACAATTCATTCCGCACACACTCACAGAGACAGACAGAAATTGATGGCCGCACGGTGCACACCACGGGGAAAAGCAGCTGTTGAAGCCAGGTACCAAACACTTGCGCTTTACGTAATACGAAAGGTGCGCCATTGTTTCGCTGGTGGTGTGCTGATAGTGATGGTAGTGGTCCCATTTTCGTTTCCACTATGACGTGTACCATTTAGGAAAAATCTTTAAATCGTACCGACATTTGGCAGCGAAGGTTTCTAGTTCACGGTAGAGTGACCTCGAGTTGTCGTGTCGAGAATTTTTCGCGCACGCTTAAAACAAACCGGGATGACGACGTTTTTCCGTTTTCCGTGGTATGGTGGAATGTGTCCGTGTCTAATAATAACAGACAATCAGAGATCATCAGTGATGATATCTTTTGAAGCGCCTTCTTTCGGGTATTTATGTCCTTTTATTACATGGAGCAGGAACAAGAGTTCTTGATGTATTTTCAACATTTCTTTGCTACAAAGACAAATTAGTTAATGGTTAGTTAAATACTGTAAAATGTTGAGTCCTGAGAACATTTACAAAATAACAACATTAACGTTACCTATGAAAGTTATTGGACAGTTTTGTATACAATCTATTTGAGTGATGCATTACGTTAAAATTAACATCAAAAACATGCTGAATGTAATGCTAATAGAATATTTGCTTAAGAAATACTACTAGCTTGTTTCGGAACTGTCAGATAACCTGGATCGAGGGATTTAGATAGTATTGTGCATTATCATATTCTGAAAACTGGTCAAAAAATTAGTGACTTCAGATAATTATAAATAATTTAATTTATAGTTCTGTTCCCCTGTAGTAAGTGAGTACTTGCTTAGTACTTTTATACTTACTTAGCCAGCTGCAACAATCCTCGATATCGCTCACGGTCTAGCACCGTCGTCTGCCAATCCAATATCCCGGACGTGCTGGTAGACGCATCAACACGCCATCACTCCATGTCAGTTTGGGCCTACCACGCCTCCTCTATCCGTGTAGACGACTTAAAAGGACTCTGGGTCGTCCGGTGCCATCCTCATGACATGAACAGCTCACCGGAGCAAGTGAGATCACCATACAGCTCGGAGCTTCATTGTTTTCCACACGTACGGGGCCAAAAATCCTTCTGAGCTTCTTCCTCTCGAACGCTTCTAATAGGTTGTCGTCAGTTTTGGACAAAGTCTATGTCGCTGAGGCGTATGTGAGTACTGGGACTTTAAAGGTTCTATACAGCTCCAGCTTCGTCCGTCGTGACAGGTATTTTTATTGGAGAAGTTTCCTCAGGCTGTAGTATGACCGGTTGGCAGCCAGCTCCCTAGCGCATCTAGAATTCAACGTCTATGATGTCGATGCTGACTTTTGACCCTAGGTAGGTGAAGTTTTGGATGACTTCGAAGGTGCGATCCAACCCGAGGATCTGTGCCGCATGCTCAATACTTTGGTAAGCTTTTGCTACATAGGACCAATGATGTCTATGTCATCAGCGTATGACAAGATCTGGAGTGATGATCCCCGAAGTTTCCACTTCCGAGTTTTGGATGGTCCTCACTAGCGCAAGATTGAATAGGTGACAAGTAAACCAGTCTCCCTTGGTGGTAGTAAAGGTATCTGAGAGTTTTCCATCCACCTTCACCTGGCATGTGATGTTGGTCATGAGCTCATTGCGTCGTATAGTTTTACTCTGTACTATACTATCGCATGTGGTTTTAAAATCAATGAAGAGATGGTAGGAGTGTAGCTGCTGTTCCGCCGATCGTCTTCTACTGGATATGTCGCATGGTGAAGATCTGGTCAGTAGTTGATTTTCCGTTTCGGAATCCCGTCTGATAGATTCCAACTATCTCTTCGAGGAATCGGACAAGCTCTCCAGCATATAATTTAAACATTTTGCTAAATGGATAATCTATAGCGTCATCCCAAGATCAATGTCCTTATCTCTATAATCTTAATTTATGTGCTATAGTTTTTTTGGCGCTACGATAACTATTTTCAATCATTCTCAAAGAGGACTTTACCTCTGTTTGAAGTTGAAGTATGTTTCGGAAACAAAAAATAAAAACAGCTTCCTTAAATTCCACACTTATCGGTGGCTGATTGGTTCCAGCTATTTCCACTTGTACGTGTTTCTTGTTTCTTTTTAATAATATTCATCTCTTACGTTTGAACACAGCCGCAACCACTTCTGCTGCGTGCGGTCTGTATCTCCAGTTTGGGGAAAATGCATCCCACAATCATTTATACCACTACCGTGTTCCATATGTTTTTTTCTTCTTTCAATTAAATGGTTCAAGTGGATGTAAAGCAAAACCAGCGGAATGCAACAATCAAAAAAACTCTTTCACTGCCTTCTACTGGCTTCTTTTTGATAGAAATGATTTGCTTCTGGGCAGCTGCACAGTTCTAAAGTTATGCGGAAACACTACCCAAAGTTCCACAACTTGTGGCATGTGGTGGGCATCTCTTCAGCAGGGAGTAACTTTGTTTTCCAGTGGCTCACACCGAATGCACATTTCCGTAGTGCACATGCACACCCCAGCGTTTGCATTTCCGTGTCATTCAAAGCGAGGGAAAAAGGGAAAACGATTCACACCACTAAAAGCAAATGCGCTGCGTGAGGTCGGAAAATGTATTTAATTTATTTGAACTTTTCATTTTCCTTTCTTCACTCACCCTTCGTTAGGATGGCAGGAAATTGGCTTCAACGGTGCAAGCGTCTCTAATCGATTTTCCGTTTTCGTTCGTCTAACGTTTGACTTAGTCGAGTTGGTGTTTGAACAGGGCCCTAAAGGAACGCAAAGAAAATGAAGCACCTTTCTCCACAGCCCGTTTTGCTGCTTAGTGACAGTTTTTTCCACTCCGTTTTCCACTTCCCTTAACACATTCTGGCCGTTTGGAAAATGCAATAAAGAACAGTCCACACACTGTGTGTGTCTTAACAGCATTTCCATGGAAATTAAATCGGACACGATGGCAAATACAGCTAACAGCGAGAGGGCAGAAAGAAAAATTGTCCACCGGATGAAATGTAACATCTTCGTCAGTCAGTGCCACTGATTCGAAGCCGACCAGTTCGTTGCACCACCGGTTTATCAGTCAACCTGCATCCCCAAACGGCGGCTACCGGCAGTAGTCGTTGAACTCTCACTCTTTTTCTCGCTTTCTTTCTGGCTTTCTGTTTTGCTGCCCAGCAGCATTTGTCCGCACCCGGGTTAGGAAAACCACTTTCTTCCCGCGGTGCCAGTCCCCAGTCGTTGCCTTCCCATTTGCACACCGGTTCTTATCGACCGAGCTCAAACTGCATTCCGGTGAAGTCCGTCCGTCTTTTAGGTGGAAGAGTGCACAAGAAAATGGAGTGTGCAAGTGACACACTCACCACACCACACCAAGGCGCTTGACACAATCAGTCAGGTTCATAGCACTCTGGGGGGAAAAAGGCGTTTAACGGAGCAACTCGAAACCACTGTCCGCCGGGTGGTTGATTTGGTCGTAAGCGCCGTGGGAAATCGATCTGCATCGCAACGAGCTTTTCACACTCGATGGTGAGTGGAAGTGTGCGTTGGAAGAAATTTAAAACGGTAGCAAATGCTTTTTTTTAGTGTGGTAGTAGATAAAAAGAAGTTGCCTTTTTTTGTTATTTGAAGTTTTTCTGATCGGAAAATCCATAAAACTATCCATTTGTCAACGTGCTGGGTATCAGAAAGTACTCAGTAAAATTATTTTGTCATCATTTTGTCATTTACGATCAATGGCTCATAGTACACAACGTACTACTGGTCCCACCATATGTATTTTTGATTGTTTTAGTTAGTTTTATGGCTCTATTTATCTGAAAATTACAACAACAAAAATTGCTGTTAGACTCATCACATGTATTTGATTGATAATGTGTCTTTTTTTAGAAAAAAATATTATAATAATTAATGAACCTGAACGGAATTTGCATAATGCACAACTTCCTACTAGTCCCACCACTTTTTTTTCAATTTATTGGATTGGCATACTAGTACACTATATAGTATTAACTAGTTAGTTTAAGTTACAGCTTCTTCTGATGCCATCAGCTCATAATATATAATATGTTACTAGTCCCACCACTTCTTTTTTCTTTGGTTCTTTGGCACTACAACCTCGAGAGGTTTGGCCTGGTATTTCAGACATTCTGTGTCTTTAGCTTAACCTTAGCTGAATGTTCTGTCTTGCGTACGGGGAGACGGGATTCGAAACCCGGTCGTACCGCACGAACACCAGCGCCACCACCTTATTGGCCACCGATCTGCTCCAACAAACGATAAAAAAATGTTAAATATAATGATTTATTGCATATTTATTGAGTTAAAATATATTTAAATTGGCAATGTTTTATCTCAAACGTATCCGTCAAGGAATCCTTTAGTCTATTCAACCAAAAACGTTTCACTTGTTGCCGCAACCTTATCCAGTACTTTCATAATCGTTGCTTTCCTTTTCACCCGCATCAGCATATATATTCATTTTGCTGTGCGGTGTAGCAGTATGTGACATTTTCTGCATTCTGCTGAGCATCCATGTTTTTTTTACTTTGCGAATGTAACAATAAATAGATTAACTCGTTACAACGCTGGCTGTATGTGTGCCTTCGTATATGACCACCGATATTATGGTCCGTGGATATTGTGGCTCGCTTATGGCATAAGAAAAATGAGATTAAATTACATACAATCAGCATGAAACATTATGCGCCGGTTCTCGTGTTCCCTTCGGGCGATGGCCGGGCCCGGCTGGCAGGTGTAGAGGTTCATGGCACACAGCTCTCTTAAAGTCCTTGAACGGGTCGTTAATGTCGTCTGCATACCCAGCCAAGACGAGCATTGTTGTCCGGTGTGTCAAACACACGCACACGCATCGGAACTACACGACAAACAGTACAATGCTGGATGATCGTTTCGGAACAAAATAAAATGGTTCCAGTAAAAACTTTTAGCAAAGACTTAAAAAACCATCTTTCTAACCTTTTGCTCGGTGGTCTTCGCTTGGTGGTGCACTCTAGTGTGGTTTTTATTGCTAGTGGACGTCTATTTCACGTTCTGTCAGACACGCATTTTGTTAACTGAGTCGCGCATTGAAGTTAAACTACAGCTTTTCCAACCGGCTTCCCGTGTTCTTGAGCAATACCTTGAAGCCAATACCGGTTTCTTCGCATTGGGTGTGTTTCGGAGCCTTCTTTTGGTTCTTTTTTTTATTTGAACTACACGACAAACAGTACAATGCTGGATGATCGTTTCGGAACAAAATAAAATGGTTCCAGTTAAAACCATTGGCAAAAACTTCAAAAACCATCTTTCTAATCTCGGTGGTTTTCGCTTGGTGGTACTCTCTAGGTTTTTATTGCTAGTGGACGTCTATTTCACGTTCTGTCAGACACGCATTTTGTTAACTGAGTCGCGAATTGAAGTTAAACTACAGCTTTTCCAACCGGCTTCCCGTGTTCTTGAGCAATACCTTGAAGCCAATACCGGTTTCTTCGCTTTGGGTGTGTTTCGGTGCCTTCTTTTTGTTCTTTTTTTAATGTTTCTGCTTTGCCCTCCTTATTCCGCTGTGTGTCACAAATTTGACACAACATTCGACACTGTATGCGTGTGTGCCTGTACGCGATCGAAGACCGAACGCGACTTTAACGATCATCTTGCGCGATGATGCAATGCACGGTCGAGCTAGATTTAGCGCACAGTACGCAAAAGAAACCCCCGAAAACGGAAACCAAGAAACAAAAAACAAACCCCTCAACAAAAAAAAATGGCACCAAATGTGGAGTAAATGGGGATGTGAATGCTTGTGCTGTTGGTGGTGTGCGATGTATATGTGTGTACCACCCAAGCGGTCGTTTGACTAGTTTTCGGTCTTCGTTTTTAAAGGCCGGTGAGTTCTTGCACGCCTTCTGGTGGGGCAGGAACGCTTTAGTGTCCAGTTTTTGGCAGTTTTTTTGTTCGAATTGTTCCTCGTCAACTTCATAAAACATGGTGAAGCAACTTGGTGATGATTGCTTTTTTGGGCATCGGGCTGGAAAAGTCAGTTCTTCGCATGTGTGTGTGTGTTTGTTTGGTCTGGTGGAAATGCATCAGGAAAAAATAGACTGTCCAAAAAAAAAACGAGGCAACCCTAGAGAGGTTCTCCTGGGACTCATGACATCTTTGGTTGTCTTTGCTTCTTCTTTCTGTCGGAGGTAATAGTGGGGAGTGCCCTCTTCAAAGGAAGACGCTCTGTCAAGCAGGTTTTCATTAGAGCTGTTCAGTATTCCTCTAGGGAACGAAGTTTCCATGTCCGACCGTTTTGTGGAGTGTGGAAAGAAAAAAAAACTAACTCACGTTTTAGTCATGGTACAAGCTCTTGGACGGCTTGGTGGCGGGTTTTTTGGGACATCCTGTTCGTTTGTTTTGATTCGATTTTGCGATACTTCAAAATAGGGCTTGAATTAAATTACTGTTGCTTCGTTTCGGGAATATAATTAAATTCTTCTCCCTGGGCGGATGTATCCACTTAGAAAAATATGTTTGAGGAACACCAGAACGCTTGTTTCTCATTTGATTTTATTTTCAATTCATTCAATCTTGTGTTTTCTCATATTTTGAGGCAATTTTGTGTTTTGTTTATACTGCTAATAATTGCCAATTTGTGTCTCAATGACAAACAAATGTTTGGTGTCGTTTAAAATCCGGTTTCCAAATGTAGGTAAATGTCTCAAGCGCCAAGAAACAATTTTAGTGGGATGCATCATCTTCAACATGAGATATTAATCTACAAAGTTTTGTCTTGCTCCAACTGATCATTAGTTATACGTCTTGTTCCAATTTCGACCTTTCTTGTGGACTTATCATTCCATCTCAATTTGGGCCTACAACACCTCTCGTGTCCAAGGGTACTGCCTAATAACATTTTACTAAGTTGGATCGTCCGATCCACTATAGCTAGGCGTGTCTAGTTGACTTCGTATGTCTCTTGAAGCTCCAGTGCTCTACCACATATAAGCCTTCTAAGCATTTATGAACATGGCTAAGCGTAAGTTAATTAGTTTTGGGCAAAGTCCATGTCTCTGATGCGTATTAGAGTACAGACACTATAAATGCTCTATAAAGTCTCGCATTCATTGGTCGTGACAGGTGTTTTGAGTAGAGAAATTAGCTCAGACAGCAGGTAGATCCTTGCGCATAGCTCAATATCTATATTCTTGTAGATTTTAACTTTTGATTTAAGATAATTGAAGTTTTGTTAGAAACTACGCCATTTTACTTATCCTTTTGTACGGTCTAAAAGGATTTTTAAACATGAGTTGTCTAGTATCATTCTCATGACGTGTTCTCCTTATTGCAATCAGAGCAATCACACGCGATCATTTTAATTCTATGTTCTAAAATTAAATCACTTAATTATTGTACGCATCATACGGGATCCAATACAGATATCCTGTATCTTTCAGTTAAACGTTAAGGATTCTGCAATCCACGATGCTTAGATAACAGCTTAAAATGCTACATTTTCTGTTCTATTATCCACTTTTTCCTTATCAATTCACTATTTCTACCTCCTAGAGGCATCTCTTTCCTCTTTTTATCAATCTATCGCTCTGCATATGTACTACTCCTACGAGCTAATTAGTAATAGCTACCTATCAGTACGATTCGTTATGTAGAGATCGCACACGGTGTCGGGGTCGCAAAGCTCGTACCATACCGCGAACGATTAGCCGTCATTTATTCCATAAAGCGAAAGCGCCTATCCGCCCCAGGAGAAGGAAACACCGCAGCAGTTACCAGTAGTAACAGCGCCAAACCGATCGACGCAACGAAGTCTTTAATTGGGCGAAGAAAGTGAAGCTAAACAAACGCGAAATGCTCCGTGGGCAGCGGCAATTAGTAAACAGTGCTAGGTAGCGCCCTTCATCGTGGGTGTCGAGCATTTGAGGCTTGGGGAAAAGATATTTGCAGCTTTACTTCATTTACGCCGATTTTTTCCCCCTGAGGGCTTAAGGGTGAGATTTTTCGTTGCTGTGTTGTGGCTTAAGAAAACATTATTTCAATCAACAAAATTGGTATTTTGCTTCTGGTTTGTGTCCGGTAGCTCTAGGAACACTGGACCTTGTTTGCGTTTCTTTCATACGGCGCTCTTCATTCTTACTTTCGGCGTTTATGAGGAGCTACCTGATTTGGTTACAGTTTCGGGCAGCTAATTTATGAAGCGAGTTATTTTTAGCTACAAAAGGGTATGAAGGAGATAATTTAAATGGATGGTGTAGAGTAAATTAAAATTTTCTTCTTACAAGATACTTTTCTTGCGAGTGAAAACTGACGAAAAGCATTCTTCTTGTGTGGGACAAGATATCTTTTTGTTGTCGTTTAATTTAATATAGTGCGTCATCAACTCTGTTCCTTGTTTGAGGGACAGAAACGCTTTTTGTATCTTCCAAAAACTCTCAACTCCCGGAACCTAACAGCTAATAGGGTGATAATACAAACATTGCACATGACTGTTTCGCTTGGAAGGCTTTTTCGAAAAAACAGTTTGTCGTTTTTTCAGTTGTGTGTGGCTTGGAATTGCAAAATGGCTCCGTTGTCTTTAACTTGTTTTCCGTTGTGCAAAAACCTTCTCTTCTTCTTGGAGCACACTTGGAGAGCGAGAGACAGAGAGAAAGAGAGAAATATGTCCTTGACTCAAGTAACTGTGGAGCATATGCGAGAATGAAAGCGCATCTCGCTAAACGGTTATGGTTTTTGGGTGATTTTTTGTTTGTTTCGCCGATCATACAAAAAAGCATCCAAAAGTCGCTGAGTGTCTGCTGCTGTCTTTGGAAAAGTGTCGAAAACCGGTCAATAATGATGCGTTGCGCAGCGCACAGCACGAACAAAGTAGATAATTGTGGTGGTTGAGCCCCTCAAAAAGGGAGAAACGATGGCAGAGCGCCATTAAAGGTTTTGCTTGTTTGTTCTGTTTTTTGTGTGGACGCTGTCGCTTAAAATGCGTCTGCTTCAGACCTTTCGTCTAGCTGAATTGAAACGCTTAATGAGTGCGCGTGGTTGCTCTATTTAATGTCATTATTGATGACCAAATGGGAGTTAAGATATTTCGATGGTGGGCAACTTTGAAACGAGGTGATTAAATGGGGAATGTGCTGTATTAAAAATGTTTTATTTTTATATCCATACAAAACATCAAAAACAACAAAAACATAGAAAAATAAAAACCACAAAATCGCTTACAAGGATTCAAGGTTTTTACCGTTTGTCTTTTAAAGCTTGAAGCAATGTTTGTGGTTTAATTATTTAAAATCATTTAGTAGAAAAGTGTGAACTGTAAGTGTGAACCAGATAACCATAAGCAAGTCGATTTTCTACTCATTGATGACTGAAAAGAGGCAGGAAGAGCAATAAACGACAGCAAATGCATGACCTTTAGTAACCATTTAAATTGTGTTTCGATTAAGATGTTAGAACATGGCGATCTCAAATAAAAAACAAACACATTGTATTATACTTTTCAAGAAATTTAAATGATCCTGGAGAGGAGCAAAAGTATTACGAATGTTGGAATTTGAATTGAAGTATGTTTATCCTAACGCGAGGCCGATAGGATTGGATTGAGGATCAATGCGACGAAGACAAAGTACCTGCTTGCCGGAGGCTCTGACCGTGATAGAGCACGACTCGGAAGCAGAGTATTAGTTGACGGCGACGATCTTGAGGTAGTAGAGGAGTTCAGCTACCTTGGTAAGATCGTAACTTCGGATAATCCGAAGGTGCATTGTTCAGGGAAATCGTGCGTACTGCGAGCTCCACAAACTCCTAAGATCCAGAAGACTCCAACAACGCACGAAATGCGCCATATATTGCACATTGATACGGCCGGTAGTCCTCTACGGGCATGAGTCCTGAGCTATGCTGGCGGAGGACGCTAATGCACTCGCCATTTTCGAACGGCGGGTGCTACGGACTATCTTTGGCGGCTTGGAGAAGGAGAATGAACCACGAGCTAGCTGAGCTGCAGGCGATGCAGACATCCTGACGGTTGCCAAAGCCGGAAGGATACGCTGGTTGGGGCACGTGATGAGAATGCCGGACTTATGCGCGTGGTTGCTCTATTTAATGTCATTATTGATGACCAAATGGGAGTTAAGATATTTCGATGGTGGGCAACTTTGAAACGAGGTGATTAAATGGGGAATGTGCTGTATTAAAAATGTTTTATTTTTATATCCATACAAAACATCAAAAACAACAAAAACATAGAAAAATAAAAACCACAAAATCGCTTACAAGGATTCAAGGTTTTTACCGTTTGTCTTTTAAAGCTTGAAGCAATGTTTGTGGTTTAATTATTTAAAATCATTTAGTAGAAAAGTGTGAACTGTAAGTGTGAACCAGATAACCATAAGCAAGTCGATTTTCTACTCATTGATGACTGAAAAGAGGCAGGAAGAGCAATAAACGACAGCAAATGCATGACCTTTAGTAACCATTTAAATTGTGTTTCGATTAAGATGTTAGAACATGGCGATCTCAAATAAAAAACAAACACATTGTATTATACTTTTCAAGAAATTTAAATGATCCTGGAGAGGAGCAAAAGTATTACGAATGTTGGAATTTGAATTGAAGTATGTTTATCCTAACGCGAGGCCGATAGGATTGGATTGAGGATCAATGCGACGAAGACAAAGTACCTGCTTGCCGGAGGCTCTGACCGTGATAGAGCACGACTCGGAAGCAGAGTATTAGTTGACGGCGACGATCTTGAGGTAGTAGAGGAGTTCAGCTACCTTGGTAAGATCGTAACTTCGGATAATCCGAAGGTGCATTGTTCAGGGAAATCGTGCGTACTGCGAGCTCCACAAACTCCTAAGATCCAGAAGACTCCAACAACGCACGAAATGCGCCATATATTGCACATTGATACGGCCGGTAGTCCTCTACGGGCATGAGTCCTGAGCTATGCTGGCGGAGGACGCTAATGCACTCGCCATTTTCGAACGGCGGGTGCTACGGACTATCTTTGGCGGCTTGGAGAAGGAGAATGAACCACGAGCTAGCTGAGCTGCAGGCGATGCAGACATCCTGACGGTTGCCAAAGCCGGAAGGATACGCTGGTTGGGGCACGTGATGAGAATGCCGGACTTATGCCCTGCCAGGAAGGTACTCGTCAGCGACCCGTACGGCACGAGGCGTAGAGGAGGAGCACAGCGAGGTCGTTGGCTGAATCAAGTGGAGTCAGACTTGAGGAAGATCGGATGCAGCCGAGGGTGGAGTAGTGCAGCCATGGACCAAGTTTCCTGGAAACGGATTGGACACCAGGCCATGTCTACTAGACGTGCTCCCTACGATCAGGCCCCGAAAGAAGAAGAAGTATGGTGCAATTAGATTATTACAAATTAAGCGTTTTGAATACAATGTTGCTTGAGAAGGATACCAATTCTTGACAACTCTAGAAGCAGACAATGTAAACAGGACGCCGAAAGCAAGGCGCATGAACTATGGGATTAATTGACGTAATAAGACGATTGAATATACATAGTAAAAGCACACAACAAACGGGGTTCACAAATGATTTTTCGGAAGTCTCAAAATCTCTGAAGAGAAACTAATCTATCGCAAAAAACGGCAAGCTTTCATAACGTTACTGACATAAATGTTTAGCTAATTACGTCTAGTAATGATATTTTTGCTATAATATGTCAATTAGTTCTTTACATCATCTCGAATGTAGTGTGTCATCCAACCATTTTTTCCCAATACACAGATACTTCCACCGATCTCTTTTAAAGGTTATTCGCAAGCAACGTTAAATATATGGTGCGTTACAGAAATTGTGCTCACGCCTCCAAAGCATTAGCCTATATTTAAACCCAATTTAAATGCAATAAAGTTTACACATTCCCTTGTGAGGGAGGTTTGCGAAACTGTACGCAAAAAAAAAAGAGCATAACATCTTACTGTAAACTCCTGCCGTGATTTAACACAAACGTTACATAAAACATTCATTACCACACCATACATTCTGCTGGACAGTAGTGAACCGGCGAGAAGAGCCGGTATAAAATATACATTTCCCGAAATTTGTCTCACATCGTAACCGCTTAGTGCGGGTGCGTACGACGAAACGTTCGGGTGGCAGTGTGCTGCTACATTCGGCACAAGAAAAGGCTACATCTTCCCGCACAAGTCAACATAATGCTCCCGTTTGTTATGCTTCATTCGGTGCCTGCGATGTGAGTTGATTCCTTTAGACGAGGGACGAATCGGGTAGATTTGTTCATTAAACTTTACGCCTTTTGGGCACTCACTCCTACACCGTCCCTTTCTCACCGCCTTTATGCAACTGGGAGGGTGTAGTTCACACTTTTGCTTGTTTGTTACGGCTTCGTTTCTTTACGGTGCCTGTCTTGTGCCTGTACAACACGGGCCAGACACTGCTGCAGTAGCTGTCTCGAAGCAAATGCCCTGGTACAGATAATTTATTAATGGCCGCTGGCTTCTCAGGCAGGCAGGCTTCAACTTGCTGCCACTAACGATGATGATGGCGATGATGATGATGCAACAGAATGCAGAATGAGTCTTCACAGAAACGCCCACAACTGACCAGCAGAAGGAGGCGGGTGTTTGTAAGTTGTGGCTTTCATAGGTTGGAAAATTGTCCCCAGTGCGTTGAGGTGGAAATGTTTTTCCCGGCAGACACAGCAGCCCTGTCCAAGAGGGTGTCTTGGTGGTTCATAATCGATTTGTTAAACTTTGATGCTCCCCCATATGCTGTGGGAGGACGGTATTGTTGGGCGCGCGCGCGTGTGGATGAGTGGGATGAAAAATGGAAGTGATGATGTGCTTGGTGTAGCAAGTTCACCCACAACTTTTCCGCATGTAGATGTAGACGCTGGCTGAATCTGGGTAGAACAGTATGCGTGGTGTTGATAAAAGAAAAATGTTCGAGTTTGGGCAAATGTTTCCTTGATGCTAGGGCTGTCGAGTCCTTGGAAGAGAAGAATTTAAGAAGATATTTCATTTAATGCATATCTTGAAGTTTGTATCATGTTATATAGAGTTTTTAAAAATATTTGGGACGATTTCTTACGACTCTGGAGCATCAGTGTACACTATAGGATACTCTAGGATACCCTGGGAATGTCGCGCTTAGCATGGTACCGTGGGACAAGCAGCCGACAGGATGTTCTATTGGACGACGTGCCAGCAGTCTTGTCCTGTCAGCATAACACTGTCCATTTCAATTAAACAAATGTCACTGTAATGATTAAACAAACGTTGAAATCGTCAGATTGACAGCTATATCTTTATCGTGCACCAAGCCATATATACTTTACTTACTCTTGTGGTTTGGATTTTTTATAAATTATTATGCAAGTTTATACAAAAAAAGCATATAAATATAAATATTCAAGTCTATAATTATCGGTAAGAAGATTTCGATTTGATAAGTTTATATTAATGCCATTCTAATTATATTCACATCACGACCAGCCAGGTGTTTTGTAAAGCTCTGCTGCCACTGTGTGATGGGATGACTTGCCGCTAATCCTCCTGCACACGAACTTTTGACCATTTCGCTCGCGTGGCCAAGTGCCAACAGAACCGCCTCACAACCGCCGGCGTTCTACTTTCTTTTCCACCCGAAAACACCAACCACAAGCTGGCCCCGTTTCGCGCCCAATCTTACACTAATCAATATGATGCCACCCGCACCATCACCTGGGTGACCATTTTCACCGTTTCCGGCAATGGAGATTGCTAAGCTAGTTTTTTGTTGTTTGGTTTTGTTTCGGTAGGCCTGAGATTTCACTTGCCCGCTCTACCCACACGTTCAATGTCATTCTAACGGATAATCCGAGGCAACAGCTCGGGCATGATCATCATCACGAGCCACCACCAGCCCTGGCTTTGTTCGCTGTGTTCGTTGCTGTGCCAGAGAGCCAATCGGTCAACCAGCAGCGCACAACCGTTGCGGTGGTTCGAAAGCTGGCCTACATAATGCGGTGTACACAGCACCATACACCATATCGACATTGGACTGACCGGCCTCTGGTTTGGGAGTTTCGATACAAATCGACCAGCATGATCAGATCACCCGTGTGTACGTGCCACGAGGGTCGATTTGGGGAAGAATTTCATTAAGAGCAGCGCACATTGGGGAGCATAGGGAGTTCCGGATTGGGGGCATCATCACCATCCATCCGAACGGCTTGGGGGTTGTTTGGAGAAGTTCGTTTTTTTCCAACAATTTGTCTCCCCGCGGGGTGTTCCAGCCAAGTTCAATCACATTTTCAGGGTCGGGTACGGTTGCCGTATCCAACGGTCAGAACGCGGCACCGGGTGAATGTTTACAATTCTTTTAATGTACTTTTTATTGCCCGCTCTTGATTCGGGTGGTATCCAACGGTCAGAACGCGGCACCGGGTGAATGTTTACAATTCTTTTAATGTACTTTTTATTGCCCGCTCTTGATTCGGGTGGTTTTTAAGGCATCTGTTTACGGGTCTGTCTGACCCTAGGACGGGTAATTCCAGCTTGTGGTATGTTCTCCGTGGCAGAACCGTGGTGGGCGCAATTTTAAAATTATCTGGAAAAAAAGGTGTGGTGTGAGCTACGCTAGAAATCTTACAAGCCGTAAAAAGGATTTGCGTTTAACGCGGACACAAGATGCGGAACGGTTCCAAGCGCTAGAGAATGTTAAAACAATGCATTGTTGTTTAACTTATGTACATTGCTGACTTGTTTTTAACGGCCGTTTGCTTAGTGTGTGGATTTACCTTTTGAATGAGCCTTAATGTTTGTTGATTTTTGTGTTTTTTGCCTAGAGGAAAATGTCGTTGTAAGAAAGTGATAAAAAATAATGTTAATTCTATATATTGTGTGGGATTTTGGTAGCAATTCTCGCCGATAAAATAAAACAAAAATGGTAAAAGAGAAAAGGCTAACGGTTGTATGAAATAAACTGAGTAAATAAACTTTTATTGAAAAAAAAAGATAATATAAAAGGACAAATAATACATTCGAAATTGTTGATAGAAAACATATTGTTCTTGAAAACTCCAGCAACAAAATAATATATAAAGTACATAACAACACCACATAATAACATCATCGTAAAATAATTCAATTAAACAAAAGAACAAAATTAAACAAAATAAAATACTTTCATAAATCCTGACATGAGAGACGTAAATGAAAAGAAAACATTAAAATATAAATAAATAAATCAACTATAATAATCAATAATCAACATTCCAACGTAAAAACATTAACAGAAAAATAAGAAATAGATGTAAGGGACGAGTAAATAAATACAAAGGTAAAAAGTGTCAAGGAAACATCAATCAAGAACAAAATAAAGAGATAGTTTACATTGGCAAACGCCAAGAAAATTCAATATAAACAATAAAATTATAAAATGTAGTAAAAACCCAAAGATTAACATAAATATTCATAAACAATCAAATAGAATCGTAAAAAGAAAGTTTATAAATGGAAAGCAAGAATGAAATATAGAACATAAATATTAAAACAAATCTGTTTTGGTCCAAAACATGCGGATATGAAAGATGTAAAAAAAAAACAATAATTTCATATGACCATTTCAAACGAACTACAAACATTGCACATTGTCCGTTATTGTTTGCATTATTGCCCGTTATGCTTTATTGTGATATGGCTCTCGGAACCGATTGAATCAACGGATGCTTACTCGGCATATATATATGCATGCCTTACAGCGAGGGAACCAGTTTCGGTTGTGGGTGGAAAACACCCGTCGCCAGCTATCAGCTGCACAGGATCGTATCAAACTCACCAAACAAAGCACGCACACTGGCGCCATTCTTTATCCATTTCCCATCCAACAAGGGACCCATTCACCCGTTTAAAGGGAGTTCCCATTTGCTCTCCGTCCTTGACGTAGGTGGATGGCACGCATATGCGGCAAACCCACGCAAACGGACGAAAATTCCTTCACCCCGGACGATGCCGGATGTCAGCAGTTGTTGAATGTTGTGCTGCGCTCGTCCGTGGTTGCCGCTGAGTGATTGCATCCTGTCAAACGTTGTGGATTCACGGGAAAATGGAACTACCGAAGGCGTCGGCCCCGTTTCACCAGAAAGGATTTCTCCCTAGTTCAAAGGGCGTTGTCGGGTGGTACACTCTGGAGCACGTGCTCTAGCGCCGAACCGAGGTGTCCTGACGATAAAGTTCGCTCCACGCGGACAAATATCGATCTCGATTTAGCAGGACATGCTCGTGGGGCTAATTGAGGATAAGCCATCTCTTGTGTGCTCGTATGTCCATCGATAGGGTAGAAGAGGTCACGAAAATCATGCTAAGACATCCGCTTTGTCGGCCATCTCCCTCTCGAGCCGGCTCAAGGTTACCCATTGAGCGGTATCGCAAGAATGGGTAGAGCAAAAGGATTCTTTCACAAAGCGTGTTCCCGTCTCAAAAATCCGCCCACGGAGACCATTGCGTACCTACCCACTCTACCTGCTTTTCTTCATACTTCAACATCCCGTCAGTCGTGCTCTGTTGTATGTTTCGTGGACGTTCTTTCTCTCGCTCTCTGGCGGGACTCTCTCTCTGTGTCCCGACGCATCCAGACGGGATTCGCATGTGGCGCATGTGCAGGTGCAGCGTACCGACTGTGTGTATGTGTCGTTGATTGAGGAAAAGCGCGTCATGCTCTCCCGATTGACACACACATACACGCGCGCGCTCACGTCCATGTGACCGTCAAAAGGAAATTGCTCTCTTTATGTAACGCGCGCGATACACCAAGGTTCAGTACGGGTGAACTTCATTCAACTCCAGTGTGTGTCCAGTCGGTTCTCGGCAGGCCTCGCGAGTCATGCAGCTCGATCGCAGTACTCGCGGTCTATCCGTTCGACACAGTAGTCACGGGCCCGACGGTGACGACTCCGGGCAGTAAGTGCTTGCGAGTGGTTAAACGTGCGTTTATAGGCCAGCGTTCCCGAGCCGCCACCAGAACACGGAAAAAGTGGTCCAACCCGTACTCCGGAACTCCGAATCACCTAGGCGTGTGGGGTGCACAGGTTCGTTGTTACGTAAAAACGGCTCCCTTCCAACCCTCCTCAGGTGCGTGCGTGTGTTTGTGTGTGTGATCGGGGATACGCTCACGTTCGTCTGGAGTGTGTGCGGTTGTTTCGTGACTTTTTGCAAGGCCACGGTTGAACGGCGACCTCACCCCCGGAACGCTTCCAAAAACCAACCGCACGGTACAACAGCACGAAATCGAATTATCATCGGTGGGCGAGTTGTATGAGTTAGAGTTTCAAGTTTCGCGTGTTATGTGGTGGTGGTAAGTCCCGCGGTTGACTTGGTACTTCCTGTTGCAAATAAAACTTCCCGAATCCGCACGAAATATCGCGTCCTGCGGTTTGCTTCCTTTTTCCTTGCAAGAAGGTCAAGCTTAGCCCGTGGACCAGCACGCCTACCTAACCTAGTAGTAGTGTACCACCGATTCATCATCTGCATTCATCAAGCCAAACAAGCCGTCGTAAAAAGGCATCGGTGGGCCGTGCCAGCTGCCTAACGACCAGCTAGCGTGTCTGGTTAGCGATGCGTTTGGCTTGGAATTGTAAATATCAACAGTGCAGCAGTTGGTTACGGGGTTTTGCGATACGTTGTTATGCCATTCCGGGTGGTTATGGTTACCGTTGCTTGTTGCCGTGGTGCCCGATGAAGTGTGCTGCATATGGTGTGGTTTGGTCCTGCCAAAGAAAATGCATTTTTTTGAGGAGATTGAATAACGATATTAACTAACGAGGCGCGTAGATTGTTAGGATATAATAGAATTTTCGGAATTAAATTGTTTAAATTGTATTTTCAACATTCTTTCGATTCCTGTTGGTATTCGTTTGAGAGTATTCGACATTTTACTATACATCCGCCGATTATGTTTCTATTCCACAAAGCAGATAAATATTGTTGTGTTGCAGTGTGATGTCATTAAATTTAGGCTTATAGCATCAGCAAAAGTCTGTCCTTCATTATGTCAACATTTTTTGTGCTATTCTGTCAAGAGCTTAAGTTCATCTTAGGAGTATAGTGGTTTGAAATGATGACATGAATGATAATGAAAGAAGATTTATAGTAGTTAAATTGCACGTCCGAAGTCTTCGATAGGAATTGCTCGCTACAATTCTTCTGTAAATTCAACAGAACTTCAATTAATTTTGTATGAAATTTTCACAATATCTTGAAGAAAGTTGTCTTTCAAGATTTCTAAAATTTAAAACAAATTTTTAGTGAAGTCATTAATGTAGGTTTAAGGGTGAACTAGTAAGATTCGTGTCATTCCTAGACCCTCTTCTTCTTCTCTGTTTCTTGGCCTAACGACCTCTAAGGTCATGCCTGCCATTTCTGGCTTACTAGACTTATTGTTTCCGCATAGTTGGATAGTCAATCCTCACTATGAGGGAACGGCCCAGATGAGACTTGAACCCCGGTCCTGCCGTGTGAAGACCGGCGCCGCTGTCGCATCTACCAACGGGCCGCCCCAATTCCTAGACCCTGTTAATTGTAAAATGGGTAATGTATAGGTAGAACTGGACTCTACCGCACTTTATAGAAACTTCGAAAGATGGAGTGTATAGTTTACTGGTCAAACTTGACAGCTTCATCTTGAGAAGCGTCCAGAAATTAATATTATTATTGCTATAAATTGCACTGATATTAATATATGGTTAACATATTCTTCTTCTCTTCATATGTTAACCGGCGGCCCGGTGGTGATGCGACAGCGGCGCCGGTCTTCACACGGCAGGACCGGGGTTCAAGTGGGTAATTTATCTGGGCCGTTCCCCCATAGTGAGGACTGACTATCCAACTATGCGGTAACAATAAGTCTAGTAAGCCAGAAATGTTATGCATGACCAAGAGGTCGTTAGGCCAAGAAAGAAGAAGAAGATTCTTCTTCTCTGGCACTACAACCTCTGTAGGTCTTGGCCTGCTATTGCTAGCTATCTGTGACTTAGTTTTTACCCGTAGCTGTATAGTCAGTCCTGCGTACGGGGAGGCAGTCCGCCGGGATTCGAACCCCGGTCCTGCCGTGTGAAGACCGGCGCCGCTATCGGATACACCACCGGGCCCAGCCCAGCTAATAGCATCAACAAAAGTCTGTCCTTCATATCAACATTTTTATGCTATTCTGTCAAGAGCCTAAGTTCATCTAAGGAGTATAATATTCTGAAATGACGACATGCATTATGATGAAAGAAGATTTATAGAAGTTAAATTGCACGTCCGAAGCCTTCGGAAGGAATTGCTAACTACAATTCTGCTGTAAATTCAACAGAACTTCAATTGTCTTTCAAGATTTTTAATGTTTAAAACTAATTTTTAGTGATGTCATGAATATAGAATTTAAGGGTGAACTAGTAAGATTCGTGCCATTCCTGGGCCCTGTCAATTGTAAAGTGGGTAATTTATAGGTAGAACTGGACTCTACCGCACTTTATAAACACTTCGAAAGGTGGACTGAACAGTTTACAGGTCAATCTAGACATATTCAGCTGTAGAAGCGCCCAAAAATCAATATTATTATTATGGCTATAAATTGCACTGATATTAATATATGGTTATCATATTGCATATCGTTATTAGTTGTTGAACGAAGTGCATGCGAATGGCCCGAACTTTACTAACCTATCTTAAAACCCTTATACGGTTAGGTGTCAGGTTTAGTCTGAATGTTACATTAATTAGCGTTTTAGACTATTTATTCAGCTTCTGAGATCAAAATGCAATAAGAACATAAGAACATTGAAGAGTCACATTTAGCTCGGTTGGTCCAGATAGGATCATGGCTAAGCGCTGATATCTACGATAGGTCATAATTCGAAAGCACGACGCGACCAAACGGCTATGATTATTTCCTCATCATAGTTTAATCTAGTTTAATGTATTATAAAATTGTAATGGTTACTCTTAAAACCGATAAGTAAGTTAAAAGTAATTGTAGTATATCTGTTCCCTCAAAAGATAACCCATATTATCGACGCAATATTACACGCTCTCATCCTGATCTTACTGTAGCGATCAGCAGGTGTGTTTCAATCCACTGTACATTAGGCGCCGTTCATATGCGCGCATCTTCGTATCTTGCGAGGGGAAAGTCTATCACTTTTCTTTCTCATCTCAATCAAGACTTATCCACACAACCCAGCCGATTCTTGTGTGCATCGCACAACCACTTTGTTGTTTTCGCACCGAAACTTGGAAAGTAAATTGCTCTGCATGGAAGAAGATTGGACAAAACAATTGACCCAGAAATCGAGCCCCAAGACCCAGGTGATGGTGTGTGGCGGCGGGTGTAATCGGGCTGATCTTTTGCACAGCAGCAGTTGCGCGTACGGCTGTTGTTATCAATTTTTGTTTCGGTTGCTTGTGTGCTGCATGGTTCACCGCGTATTCCTTCTGGGGTTTGTTTTTTTGGGTTGGACCAGACGCAAGCGAAGTAGATAAGCATAACGGTGCGATTTTCGCGAGTTGGAAGCTCCGGACCGGTACCGTAACATCCAGACGTACGCACACGGTGCTCTTTATCAAGGGGCTGACGTTGAAGCGATCTTCTTTGCCGAAAGCAAGCTCAAGATCGAGATCCGCTAGCCAAGGTTTGCTGTCCTGCTGCTTTTCCGTCAGCAGCCCGGAACGGGGCACGGCCAAATCTTCGTAGATCATCGAAGTTCAAGTACAATGCCCGGCTGCGATTATGTCGGAACTCTACTGCCCGACGAGTCGGTCTGCTTCCGCGCTGACCTCACTGGTGGCGGCGGCTCAGTGCGAGGAAAAACCTCATTTCTTCGCTTCCTTCCTTCCTTTTTTCGACCGTAGCAAATAGGTTGATGTGGGTTGCCAGGTCAGGTTACCATGGGGAAGCTTACGATGCTTTTATTTTCTACCCTCAACGGCCCTTGCTAATGCCATTGACCGTTCCGATGAGAAGCACAAGTGAAAAGGCCTTTAAATGATTTCCTTCCCCTGGTTTTTTTTTTCCACAGTTCGGATTTAAAGCGCCAGCTTCGGTGTTGTAATGTGCGTGAAACGCGAAAGAATGGCGCCTAATAAGACGGATAGATAAACCGGCCGAAGAACAGTTGCTCTAAATTTATCAAACAAACAAAAATGTCTGGTGTCTAGGGCAGTGTGTGTGTGCGCGCCCTATCCTACAATTTCCCGCTTGTAACGAAAGACCTCCCTTCGTCTGATTATTGGTCGGGTTGATGTCTTAGCGGACGTTGATTGGGTTCGATTGTTTACCGCGGGGGAAGGTTTGAGAAAAATAGAAGCTCTCTCTCTATCTATTAAAACCGCTACTGGCTGTGCCGGTGAACCGGTTGCGGGTCCGATCAAACAGGTGGTTCTCGAATAGTAATTATTTAATCGAAATCTAGTACAAATGAATATGAAAACGGGCACGAGGCCACCTCGGGTTGGGTGGTAAATTGGTATTATGTTTCTGCTGGAACAGGGAAAGGGCTTTCGGAAGTAGGAAATGGTGTTTCTGATGAGCGGGCAAAATGGGGCCCTCGGTCCAGCTCGATCGCAAAACAAAATGGTGGAATTGTTCTATTTTTAATCGAATTTGATATTGCTGTGTGCTGTGGTGGGTTGGTCGTTATTGGTTTACGGAATGAAATTTATACCATTTATTTATTTTATTCATCTAATTTTTGTAAATGTCAATTTTTAAATTAATTTTTCTGTTTTTATGCTGATTTTTTGTAATAATTACTTTAATATAATAAAAATGTATGCTTTTTTATGAAATTAAACTACAACAAATCATTTGTATCATTACTATTTCTGTCAGCGTAGCAAGCGAATAGTTACAAAATTTTGGAAATAATAATAAAATAATAATTTAACTCTTCCTAAATAAGAGAGAAGAATCAAGGCTTATTTCTAACGAGATTATATAAAACACAAACAAGATATCTGAAATAATCAAACAGAAACAAAATATGACAAAAAAATATAAATAACGTAATCCATGTGGTACAGCAAGCACAACACTTATATAAAAAAATAAAATCAAAGTAAATCGAAATTATGGTTTTCGAGAGAGTATAAAATCATATCTGAAAAACAAGAGTGATTTGAAATAACAAAAATTGGTAATAATGAAAAAGAATATAAAAACATAAACCAAAATAAAGCACTAAAGTATCCAAAATGAAAAAAAAAGAAGCAAAACGACATGAAAAATGAACGAAACGAAAAGTTTTAATTCCTGTTTCTTGCATACAAAAATGTAATCAAAATGATAACAAATCTTACAACCTTTTAATATTTTTACACCCGTTTTTTTTTGTTCGTCAATGCTCTTTGGAACGTACTTTGCTCTGCGCACGATGAAGAATAATCTTTCGCTTTACAACTTCATCTGCTTGTGCCTGTGAAGCACACTAAGTCTTAGCGATAACCTCCAATTCGCATCCAACGCCCTAGTGTCTTTAATTGTCCTAGCATACTCTGTGTGTGCGCCCTTTTTTTTTTTTTGTTTTGTTCTATTATGATAGCCCCACTAGGGCGACCCAACAGCTAGCCCGGGGGTAAAACCGAACGGCATAAATCCCGCTACTCGAGGGCTAACAAAAGGAAGGAAAAACAAACGAAAAACGATAACGCAACACCACACAACCACAGCTATAGCACAGCCAGTAAACAGTAGTTTTTTGTTTCGGCATTTCAGCTCAAGTGTGGCACTTGTGTTTGCTTTGCTAGCCTATCCTAAGACCTTGCGCCAGTTTGGAAGAAGTTTTCGACTTCGACCGGTTTTCTTCGTATGGCCGCAGACTTACTGTAATTGTGTCCTCTTGTAATGGAGGACCGGCTGGCGCTTGCATTCCAGAGCGGAAACCGGAGATCACACGATAAGATCGGCTAAGAGCATCCTTCAACGGTTTTGCGGAGACTGGGTCAGCGCATTTGGGAGTTTCGAGAGTGCTTAGGCCACACAGGCAAAACAGCAGTAGGCTTCTTTAGCTGGAGAGGGTGATTCATACCTCAGTTAGGAATGAGGAATTTGTTTCGAAAAATAGAAGTACGAAAGAACTTCGAGCCAATATAGATTTCCCTGATTCGTCTTCTACGAGCGATGTATAGGGCGATGTGTGTTCCTACTGTCTAGTCTGAAAATCTAAAATCAAACAGAGCATCGAAAACTGCGCCAAAATGTAACAAATCAGCCCCAAACACTCGATTCGAAACCAAACAAATCAAATCGCGAACGGCCATGTTTGCCATTAAACACTCGGTACATGTTTGCTGTTGCACATATATGGAGGCTCCATCTAGCAGAGCTGCACGTGAACACCACACGACGAGTTTATGGCTTTGCGTGCGTAAAATTTAACTCACTCCTATTTACATTGCAAGTTTTCGGTTACGAAAGTAAAGGCCTCCATATAAACACAGACGTCCGTAGGTGGCACTAATGATTATGTTTATGTTACTAGTTGAATTTAAACTTTTGCACACAGTTCCAGACCTTCCCCATGTACCTGACTCTGGGTGTGTTGCTTCATGCGTTTCGCTCGTCCATCAATTTATGCGCTCGAATTTTTGTCTGACCCAAGCGCTCCAATCGATTGTTTGCTAGAAGTTAGTTTGATTGCAAGATGCCACAATGAAATCACAACAACCGTTTCGAAATGGACAACCGGGCCAACTGGTCTCCAAAGAAACTACGTCTCGCAAGCTCCATCGCATATGGTACTCTTGGTTGAGGTTAGAACCTTTCAGGCTTATTGGCTTTTATGTGGTAATTGATCTTTCTGAACCTTAACGTGCGCGATTATTCGAACAATTTTGCCAATCGAATTTGAATTTATGAAGCAATAAACAGAACCTCCATTTACTTTGCCGTCTGCGAGCGTGTTGACAGAAGCAGGTGAATCGAATAAGCAATGTTGGTAGATTTAGTTTTGTTTATTCTATCCGTTATATTTTAATGTTTTAATGTTTCAAATAATATTTGTTAAAGGAAGTACAATTTAATAGTCTGTTTTATATAGCATTTCGTATGTTTATGGCAAATTATTAATGGTTCTTAATGACAAAACAAGTTTTATGTTCTATGATAACATGAATTGTAATAATATGTTATTGCTTATTTATTCTTGTAGTTGTTGAACCATCCCTTTTAATGAAAAATGACTTTTTGTATCATTATTCTGGCCGTCCAAACGAACACCGGAAATATCCGCTAACGGCGTTAATGGTGAGAAATCGTTTTTCCAACCGCAAACCCACCCGGTCCCAAAATGGGCAAGACGTGATGATGGCGAGCCCTCAGCAAATCACTTGAAAAGCTCAGACACGGCCCACGAACCGTTCAACGTCGCCGTCGCCGTTGTGCGAACTACGCCCCAAAATTCGCTCCAACACGTCACGCGTGCCTCAAGTGGCAAACACGTGCAATATTTCGGTACTTTTCGCGTTATGATTTATCGGGGTTCTTGCGTCAAAATCGGCACGCTACCCTACACCCTCGGTTTTCCATCGGATACTTTTCTCAAGTACCGATGGTAGCCGAGAGTGTTTGCAGTTTCAGAATCACTCGAGAAGAGAGCGACGACGACGACGACGACTTCTCGAAATGAAAATCAAACCACAACTTTCTCGGTGTTCGGAAGTTCGTTTCGGTAATATGGGCCAGCGAACGACCTACGGCGTTGGAACGTGACGTGCCTAATGGAATGAACTGTTTCGGGTTTCGGGTGCAGTGTGTATGAACGTTTCCGTACTCATACGCACGTACATACACATCAACGTGGTAATACGAGATCGATCAGGAAGGTGGACTAGGAGGTGGTTTACGAATTATTTCGATTTCAGTCCTGGTAGAACTATTTCCAACTTCCACAGACCAAGCACCAACATCACCCTATCAGCACCTATTCGCCAGGGGGGTAGATGATAGATCGCACAAACACTTGGCTTGGGGAAAGCACAACAAACAAACAAACCAACCAGGCAGGAAATGAAATGGCTCGCCGGGAGGACGTAACGAGATTTTCAAGTTTGTGTGTTTGGTAATTTCAGCAACAAGGGGCGTATATCATTAAAGTTAAACACTTTGAACGATAATCATCCAAACATGTGTACGTGATTAATGAGCCGGATGTAACGTTCAATAGTTGAAAGCAATTTTAAAACAGGTTAATGAGGTACTAATAATTTTATGTGTATGCGGTAATACAATATTATTTTTTGATTTATTGGCAAAATAGGTAGTAACGTAATTGTCCTCAATGTCACAACTTGAAAAGTTTCAAAAACATCTGTAAATTGTTATGAAATTGTTTAGCAAGAATTGCGAAATGAATTGATAACGAACCATTCGACGAACTACACTTTTACCACTTGTCGGAACTTAAGCCATGCGGCATTGGTTGCAATAGATTTGGAGAGTGCACTGGGTGTGCCAGAACTTCCCGTTGAAGTTGGTACAAAGTGCTCTCTTCATGGCTTTTAAATTCGCGACGGAGCAATGAAGCACGATGACTTTGCAGCTATTACTGACCTATTTCCCAATAATTTCGCATTTCAATTGGTTCTGCTGACTTTGACAGACATCTACAGGTACTGTTTTATTAAGCTCTGCGTTCTCGTATTCGTAGACATCTTTGCTTTTCAAAGTCCGGTGTGGGTGTTTCATGCTGGTTCTCTTGGATGAATCTTCCGTATTTGTGACTGCTTTTTGTCCAACGAACCTGGAACGTCCTGTCAGTAGTTGTTGATTATTTATTAATTTGAAAGAAGAATTCCCTTAATGAATTTCCATTGAAAAGGTTAAGTAGTTTTTTTTCTTTCGGGAAACATTTCCTAATGACTTCATTAATTCGTGATAAAAGCACAATTTTGTCGGTACACTGGTTGCCATGTTTGTAGGAGAACTGTCAGAATCAGGTGTCAACGAAATGTCAAAACTCAGAACTCTAGGAACTGTTATTGAGTTATTTTGTTCTTGCCATGGTTAAAGATAGACTATAAACTCATTCTCTACGCATTGTTATGAGTTATTGTTTATTGGTTCAACACATTAGTACTTCCAGGACAGATTGCTGCATTCTACCCGGACATCAAACACATGTTCGCTGATTGTAGCAGAAGTGCGATGCATTGTCCATTAGCACTTGTTACAATGCCTTCGCCGCTGGTTCGTTTTACGGTAAACCCTTATCACCCTCACACACACACGCACATGCTAGACCACTTCCAAAGCACGCCTTCAACGCTTTGAACTTGATAAGTAAACACACATTCCGTATCACGCAACGTAAACTAATGCAGTGTGGCATCCGACCCATCGGGGTGAGATTTTTCGTCTTTATTTCCTCACAACCGTTTGGCGGAAGAAGTTTTGCCCCTAGTGGTCGATGCGCGCGTGTGTGCACGGTACGACGAAGGTTTAATTACCGATTATGGTCAACTGATAAAGCGGTGAAGGTGTCCTCGGTGGAATGTCATTACCAACGGCAGGGAGGTGACCGGTACCGCTCCGTTCCCACAACTTCGGTCAAGTACGATAGATAGAATGGCGACGCCTAGTAGACTCAACGCACCGCGCGCTATCTTTAGGGCGTGTGGTTGACGTAGTTGAAACACGTAAAGATAACGTGGTCCATTTCCATTTACTTTCTGGGATGTGTGGTTCGTACCGGGGATATATCACAGGTAGAGTGACTGGTGGTTCAACACATCGGAATGGCCCTATTAGTGCATTAGTGTAATTATCGTCACGTCATATGGTCTATTTTTTTCGAGTTTTTGTTCCAGGTTGATCAAACAAATTCTAACTCGGGTTCTTTGTAGTGTGATCGCAACCATTCTTCTAGCTCATGTGTAATTACATATAACAAAAAAAACCTCAAACTTTATTTATCTATCCACCTAGGAAATAATGCCTACGTGTGAGTGAATTCTAAACTAGACCAGTGATATAAACCTATTCGCTAAACTAAACACACGCTCGTGACCATATGGGCAAACAAGTAAACAACGTTCTCTTCGGTGCTTCGTATCCAGTATCTCATCCCACGGGACTGCGTGTTTATGCTGGAGCTATGTCAAGAGACACAAAACTGACCTCTTGCTCCCTAGTGGCGTAGGCCTTACCGACTGCAGTCGAGGTTTCTGGGATAATTGGAGTGCTTCCGTTTTGGCATAATTCCCAAACGGGGATCGCGTGTCCCTTGCTGACGGTTGGTACGCGATGCGTTGTGCCGAGTGTTTCTACGCGGTTTTACGATTCAACACGGATAGAAGACATTATAAGCACATTTCGGGACTGTTAGAAGTGAATAAAAAGTGAGTCTTTTAAGCGAGTTATAAGATATGTCTCAAGTCACCTATCAGATTAGAAGAAAATCTGTGATTATAGTTCGTGGCATAGATTTAACATCTGGATTGATTCTGAACGGAAAGCTTTCGGACCTTGGGATTATGTCTTATTTCAGATGATTTTTTCATTAACTATACTCAAGAACTATAGTATATGAGGAATCAAGAACTATACTTCAATAACATTCAACAAATAAGATAGAAGTCTATGTTTTGTTTTAAATAACTTTGTTTCCATACTTCAACATAATGTTATACACAAAAACGTATTAACCTGCCCTAAACATATTACTTACACTGTAATATTCGCTCGAGGGACCTGTGTGTTTGCTTTATTGCGCTGATCTTTCCGGATGGTGTTTTGTGGCTAACGGTGTGAAAATCGGGAAACCGCAGTCATTTAAACGGTGGTAGTAACGCTAAAGATTGACGTTGACCAAGACGTGTGACGGAGATACAGCCAACCAGCCAGCCAACCCATGGAACCCCTTTGTTACGCCACACACCGTTAGACGTGCCGGGACAAGCGAAGGTTGTAACTTGTGTTTTCCAGAAGGTTTCCCGTTTACTTCCCATATGAACTGGCCCATATGTGTCCATCCACATCCACCGACGATGTGTTTATTTTCATTTCCTCTTCTAACGGATGGTGTTGCTTCTTCACACGCTTCATGTGACCTATTTGGACAGTCGTTTGCGTTTTGTTGCGAGAAAGAGAAGATAGTTTTCTTCGATATTTTGGACCTAGAAATTGAAAAATCTATTCCAAACCACTGTCAAAGTGAATAATTTGCATGTTCTTTCTAACTTTTTAATCTAATCTGTACTGCGACATAATGTTGCACACTATAGCTACTTATTGACTTCAACGATTTCGCTACGACCATTAACGACTTCAGCAACAAGTGCCTCCGCCGGCAGTGTGACACTTGTCGTGATGATTTATTCGATGCCGCATATTGCGCAAGCAGCAGAAAAATGTGTGGTTAGATATCCGGCCTTCCCTAGCCTCTGCTTTAGGGAAGCAAAAAAAATGAGGCAAGACACGAACGGGGAAACGATCTGCTGACACGCTACTCTGCGGCTTGCGTTTTATGGAGACGTGCAAACCATTTTAATCCTAGAATGGTAATTTAGAAGGAATTTCGCTTGCCGCACTTGCTCACCTCACCATTCGGAAGGAAGCCAGTCAGTTGGAACTCGGGCAAGGGTTCATACGGTTTGGTTTTATTCGTGTCCTTTCCCACCTTCCCAAGGCAAAAAAAAAAAACCCCCGGTCAGATGTATGTCACCACTTGCACAACGATGGCCCGTCGTTCGGTGTGCGGTAAGCACATATTTGTGTCATTTTTCAATTGACCATCTGGCGGAAGGGCAATTTGTGCACCGGAATGTGGTCTTGATTTGCGAAAGAATTCGATGTAATTGAATGCAGATTGTGTTTGTGTGCTGACTTTGGCACTTTGGAAGAACACGTTGGCGTCCGTGCTGGTGATGAACGATTATGGGGAATGGTGGTGTATTTACGCTTAAAAGAAAGAACATCTGTTAGAGCTATAATCTTCGGGCCTGTTCGGTGTTAACTGCCCTCAATTGCTCGTTCAATTTTTATTGCAAACCAGTGTACCCCGAATCATCTGGAACTACGATTTCGGAATAAACAAAACATTGCCCACCGATAGAGAAGCGTCCGTGACTCATCCTTTAGAGTTGCCGATGCACTTAGCAAATGTGTGATAAAGGCATTTTACAAGCAAAATTGTTGTGCTGGTTTGATGCGTTATCGGTTTCTACTGGGTAGACACCATCGTGTGCTATAGGTATACGGTGGGTTCGGTGCGCGAAAGAGGTGCGCGAGTATAATTTACGACTGTGTGATAAAAATGCTGATAAACATTGCCCGTAAAGGGAAGGATGAGTATTGCAAAATGATGCTTCATTCTCGCTATAATTACCCTCCGGGTGATTCAACTGTATTCTTCTCATTTTTTTACATTTGTGGTCAAGTTGTATGCATTAGTTTTTCCTTATATTGGTAAATACTTGTTAAAATCAATCATGTTATGAGTTTTGTAACATTGCTTTAATATTTTAAAGCTAATTGTGTTCCCCTTTCCAATTAACTTCTCACTCCCTCATAACCTTCGAACTCATTACATTTCCTGTTTTGTTTTTAGAATCCCTACTAGTTCAAAGTACAACTACGAACCTGTTCCAAATAACTCATTTCGAAATCCCGCATGCTATCAGCTTTCATTTACTGCCGAAATTAGTTTCATAATCACAATTTGCGTTAACGAACGTGTAAGGCTCGTGGAAAATCGTTGATAGCAACGATAACCAAAAGCCCACACCCAAATTGGGGTTCGTGACGTCACGTCATCAGCGTAACATACATATATGGAGTTACCTTGCCCGTGTTAAGAACAAACGAACCGAAATTCATTTCGCATATTTTAGGTTCGCAAATAATAACCCCCCGAAAAAAACGGCACGTTTTTGGTTTGCGATCGGGAAGTCCCCACGAAGGTGATAAGTTTGTTCATTATCTGAACCGGATGTGTTACCTCTATAGAATGGGGGGTGTACAGAGCGTATTTGTCTTAACATTTTCCGGCCCTAATTCCGGTTCTGTAACGGTGCGAATTGAGGCGTGTGAGCGTACTGTACAGTGCTTTGTTTCTGCTGCAACCGTTTGATAATCGTCAGCTCGAGATTTGAGCTGTCAACGGGTTGAGGTTTTTTTGGTGTGTGATGGATTAGCACGGTGATATTGGTTAGGTGATAATTCATTTCATCCTTTGTAATCGAACATTTGCAACGGGCGGGGTTCGAAATAGCAGTAGGTTGTGTGGCGCCCTTAGGTGTGGACGTGTTTACTACTTTACCGCTAACCTTTGATACATTCCTGACATAGTACACTACCTTAGATATAGATTTCGCTTAGCAATTTAATCCTCCGCAATATCTAATGTCTGTTTTTTATCTGTTTTATCTTTTTAGGATTCTTGCTGTTGTCCGTAAAGCTGCTACCCGTGGGACTTACCGATATTGCGCCACTCTCATTATGCTGAGACGTTAAGGAAAACGGTGTTGGTACTGTTACGTTCCAGTAATCAGTTGGTGTGACTAGTGAAAATTTCGTTTTAAAAAGCGTTTGTAAAATGTGAAAATCAATGTGTTAATAATCGTTTATCTGTTCATTTCTAATAGCACAAAAGAACGTGAGCAAGTGAGCAACGCGTATTGTGGCAGTTCAGTGAAAGTGTGTCTGATTGGTGTTGATTCTACATGTAAGCTAAATGCCCGTGATCGTGAAGCTGCATCGCAAGTGCAACATTTTGTAAGCAAGTGCTTTTGATATAAGTATCGATCGCATAGATCTAATAGTGAAACAGCAGCGATAAAAAAAAACGAGTGGAGGGAAAG
>KZ061726.1:39708-149439 GCA_002091835.1 Anopheles maculatus | reverse complement strand
CATCGTCTAGGGGTTCTGGTCACGCTTCAGTTCCCGGGTGGCACTGTACTACCCACCCCGACAATACAATACCATACCGTCGTGAATGACACTAATAGGGCCCGGCGCCCCAGGAATGGCATTTATGATGAAGAAGAAAAAGTACAAGTTCTCGGTGGAACTCCACCTGGAGGAGTTGGTGGAGGTGCCATTCCTGAATGCGGTGCTGTTTGCGAAGATCCGTCTGCTGGACGGCGGTTCATTCCAGGAGCACAGCAATAGGTAAGTTTCAGTTCAGCCGTGTGTGCTTGTCGCTTAACTCTGTTTGATTGGTTACATAGTTGGCTCGAAAAGGCTCCACGTGGAATAAAGTCGCGGCCGGTTGTTATTGTGACATACTCATCCACGACTTGCATCATTATTGTATTGTTGCCGATAGTCTTTCTTATTTATTGCGCAGCTGTCGCAGAGCAGAGCAGATGTACGGAGTGACACGTTGCACAAGGTGTGCACGCTAACAGTTCTAGACAACTGACCACGCTTGGTCGGCAAATTGTTATCCTTTTCTATCCTGTATATGTACGCACGGTGTGGCTATTGGCACGTGCGTTTCGTTCGTTTTGTTGATGGCACATGTCAGCACAGCTGTCACGGTGTGATGATGGAAGTAGATTACGATTCTAGCTTAATAGAGAAGTTCTCAATCCCCTAGTAAGACGTATATCCGTAAGCTGTTTGATATGTTTTGATAAGTTTATACATTGTATACTGTTCGTCCTTGGGAAGGTTCCTTTCGGTAGAATGGCTGTTTGGGAATGTTTTTTTTTGTCATACTAAGTCTATATATTTTCACATATATTGATAAGAACGTGAGTTCTGAGTACCTGAAGATATGCAGTTGCTATAATAATGATTACAACAGATGTTGTGTGTAACCTTTTTGGGTAATTGTAACAATATTTTAGCTTCAAAGTTCTTTGACAAGACATTTCCTGTTTTGTTACTGGCGATTATAAACAATTGCATACTTCCAGGCGTACCCCCTTCAATATTTGAAGGCGTAGAAGAAATAATGTTATAAGATTTCTATTATCTGGATTTTGTTTTTGTCTTCAAAGCTTATCATTGAGTTTCAATGAGTTGATTCAAGCCCTATTAAAAACCTAGACTAAAACTATTGAATGTCATAAACGAGCAATGATCATATATTGTATGAGTTTTGCTAATTTTGTTCATTAGCTTAAAAAAGGGTGCAAACAAATCTATGCTTAAAATGGAACCGGCTGCCAGTTTACAGAGTCGTGTTAATCCTTCTTTTTTTTTGGACATCTTTAAACATAAAATAGCTATCCAAATATTAGCATAAAGCGTTCTACTTTTCCAAATGTACGACTCTGCAACATTCGGCGTCCATTTTGAGCGATTGCTAGGTAGAAAAAGTGCCTCATTTATTTATCACCTGCTCGCGAATTGGATGTTGACTACTTCTGTTGTATTGGGATATTTCTGGCAAGCTAGCTGATGGAGATGAAATGTCTTTGCCCATGAAAAAAATCATAACGTGGTGCAATTTTTAGACAAAAGTTTTTCCACTAGTAAGTTTCAACTGAAATCACCAAACCCATTGAACCATTCCATCGTGGGAAAAATGGATTCAAGTACCACAAATCAAAGCCCAAGTTTCGATGCGACAACGGATGTAATGGTTTGTAACTTCCCAGTTTCACGGATTGCCAATAAAAACCAAGCAGACTAGAGCCAGCAATTTAATCCCTATTTTTTTTTTTCGGTACTGTGAAGTTATGGTCGGTGCCGCCAAAAAGCCGAGTCCAAATTTTCAATAATCGAAACCATTTGGCACAAAATAACCCTCCAAACCTAGCATCGATGCATCTGTTCCACGATGACGTCCTTCGTAGGAACGATCTGATGTAGTCGAAAGCCCATCGAAAAGGTCGCGTGAAAGGCTCTCGGGCTTCTATTCTAGCGGCCGGTTGGTTGTGGTCGTTCCGAAGAAGGGGGTCAGGTCAGCATTTGGTGGTGTTGGAACGCCGCAGAAAATCCGCACCAGTGCGGACGTCATGAGACTCGCTGGCTAGAGGAGACTGACCAACCAACCTTGAAACGGGCGCAACCTTGCGTCATTGTAAAATTCAAACCAGTTTACAACGAGCATATGAATCCGTTGCTCTGTGACGTCGGTGTGCGTCCAAAAACGAATGCGTACAATGGTGTGTGCGTGTCGATCTCATTTATGAACGGTGGTTGTTAATATTTTTGTACGAATTTAATGTTTTTTTGCTGGTAGAAAAGGCTCAAACCGGTACAAGTGATTGCTGAAATGTACTGAACTTGTTTTTGAGAACGAACAAAAAACCCAGCCTTCACGGTTCAATGCCTTCGAAGTGCAATAAATAGAACTCGTTTGTTTCTAGAGCTGTCTAAAAATAATAATCATATCGACGTAGGAATTGCTTAGTGTGGTAAATATATTCTTTTTATTCGTTATTAATGTTACAGTACTGTAGAGATGTTGATAATTATTTTTTTATTACTTCTTCAAGAATATTTAATATTCAATTAAGGTTCAAAACCATTAAAATATCAATTTTATTTTGAAACATCACACTCAAACTCCTAAAATACCAGAAAAAGAGAATGTTATGCCGTCATATTTATAGATCGATGCTGTACATTCGTTTCTCGCTATAAAGTGCTGATGGTGTCATGCATTAATGCATTTTTCCTCGTTCTGTCGTTCTCGTGGCTACGAATGATATGAAGAAGCAAAGAACATATACATACTCACATCGCACATCAGCTGTACGATCGAGCAGAGTTGATTTGATGCATCGGAACATAACAAAATAATATATAAACTGATTGCACTAACACCGCTGCAAACGATCATTACGTTGAGCTAAGTGAAACATTCACCACTACAGCAGCAATCGATGCCACCCAAAAACACCAAACCGTGACTGGTGGCTGGCGATCGACAATGAAATGTCATCGACGATGGTACCACGCACGCAACACGTACACGATATCGAAGATGACGTGTGCCGGGACGGTTTATCGCGACCAGAACAGACACACGCACACCACTACTGCGGTGGAAGCTGCGTTTGCGATCGTATGTGCGACACAGAATGTTCGATGCTGTAATTAATGAAAATGATCTTTCTAACAACGCACAAAACAGAGGCCGCCTAGTTGATTGGATTGGCGAATAAGCAAGGTATTTCCTGGGTATGTCACTAACCATAAGGCCACAAGGAATAGGATTCTCGCGAGCACCAAGTCTAACGATGTAGGACGCGCGCGCGCGCTCTGTAGGTGGAATAAAATATCGTTGTCGTCGGTACCTTAATGCTAGTAACGACGTTGTTCTAATGCGTGTTGCGTTACCGTGGGTCCTTTAAGCGTTGTACCGCAAGGGAAAAGTGTCAAGAACTAGACCAGTTCGGTCGGTGATTGTTGTTTTGACACGGTGCTTCGAGCAAAAATGTTGCCGCTTATCTGGGTCACAGCAAACTGTTTTGATGGTGGAGAAAATTGGTTGCATGGTTAAGGTGGAATAAGGCGGGTTTGGAACCGAGAAGATGTGTAAAGGAAGTTAGTTTTTTTGTGTTGTTGTTGCTGAGAGTTGTTGAGTTTTACGAAGATGGTTTTAGGAAGCGATATTTTAGGTGGGTAACGGAATAACTAATAACTAGAATAAATAAAGTTTTAAGAGGGATTCAGAGTTCTTGAATTGGCATGTTACAGAATGCAAATTCCACAATGCTGATCTCATAAATGTTTTATGTTTTATTTATAAAATTTGAGTTGTCAGTTCTTTGAGTTGCCAGTTTTGTACATTAAGTTGATCATCATCAGCCACACGGGAAGAGTTCAAGAGTACATTTTTAATTGCAACAGATGATTAATACACCAATGTAAAACATTACACATAAAACAAAATCCCCGCGATCGCTCAGATCACTGTTGATAAGACTGTTTATTATTTTCTTACATTGTTTGCACACTAAACCTTCCCGCTATTATAAACATTCAATAACTCAAGTCACACAGTTCAATGAAGCTGTATCAACAACATCACGTCCTACCTTTCGCAGCGGCACAGTTGATTTCAATCTTGAAACGGAACTAGCAATCGTCAATCTAAACACCTCTTCTAACGACCCTGCCTGGGTTTAATAATATGCGCACACAACCGGGGTTGCAGCGAGCGTTGAGTGGAGAGACCGTCACTGCCGCCACCATCACCAGCAGCAAAAAAACGTCCCTTGACCAGTTCAGAATAAAGCTCGAACAATCATCCGGCAGCGACCCTGTGTCTCGCGGCTCCATTATAATCAGCGGAACCGTGATTACGTGCCTTTTTATCCGCTTCTCTAACCCGAGAGGAGCGAGGTACGCGCACGTGTCAATGAACCGTGACGACGCCTGTCTCGGACATTCGACTGACTGGCTGAGGTTCATCTCATTTGCATAGGTAAAAGGTATGCACGGGCGTACCTACCGGATCAGATCGTCCATCGCTTCGAGACGCAAATGGAGAAAATATGCCATTCCACCAGAGTAAGAACGCGAACAGCCGGGATCCGTTTTGGGGGTTTCCATTGCTATCAATGTTTGAGCTGGCAAAGATAAAGTTATATTTATGGTGCGCATGCATATGTGAGCTCTTGCTTGTTGCCACACATCGAACGCTTGAGCCGGATATGAGTTTTTGTTGTTGTCTTCTTCTGTTCAAGCGAGAAGGGTTCCCCGGCATAGAATGGGTTCGTTTATTTCATTCTTAATGGCGGCATTCCGAGCGTCTATTCTACGGCTACGAAGGGCTTTAGAATGGAATATCTAAGACTGTTGTTTACAAACGAAAAAGGGAGAACCATTGCACTTCCTCTATAACGCACTGTGAATAACAACAAGTCGTAGCCGGGGGGAGGACAGTCGACCGAGGGGACGTACGATGCTTTCCATTCATTCGTTGTCCACAAGGCGTGCGCAAATGACCAAATGACCTAGTTTGGTTCGTGGACAGCGGGGTGATACTTTCAGCTGGGGAACTGTCTGGCGCGGTTGTCATCGGGCGTGACCACGGGAAGGGAAGGGAGTTGAAGTTGTGTGCAATGAATTAATTTATCAATGAACACTGTTGCAAGGGCATTGCTATTTGAGGCTTTGAAGTTGTGTTGCACATCTTTTATGTCCCATTTGGGGATTGTAAATATCTTTTAAAGGCTTTAAAGCATGGTCAATTTACTTCCTTCTTGATATTTTGCAACTTAGATTCCGAATAAATCCTGGAGACTTCTAGAGGCTTCAGTCATTCCGAATAAGTCCAGAGGGCTTCTAGAGTTCCATACTATTAAAATTAAAAAATAAATAACTATGATTGCATACTTTCAGGCGTTTCAACCCACTGGCAATTTTGTAATAAATCTAAGCTCAATAGGTTTAAACCGCATATTGATTTAAATCCTGAACTATTTCCAGCAAAAGCAAAAAAATTTCCAAAATTGTAGACGTCACGTCATACTTCTTCCGCAAGATGTATCGATTTTTCTCGAGCACTGATTTCCTTACTCCCTATTTTACGTAATTCTCTTCGAGAACCTCAAGACGGGCATACATGAACCTGTGGCCGGTAACCCTATAAATAGCATTCCTCCATGTTTGGGTTTGCGATCGGATTTCCAAATTTCCATCCATCCCGGCGCAACCTTGAACTATTTTTAGCTCCCATCGTACATCAGTCAGACCCGGTACGAAGATTGCGTGTGAAAACCCGCTACCCAGTGCCGAAGATTTCCGGACCTAACGCTCTGGACTCTGTGGCGGTTTCCGCATTTTCTAGCATGACTGCTCCAACGCGGATGTTAGCTGTAGTTCTGACTGTGTGTAGCCCTGAATAATGTTGTCGCTTGCGATATCCCGGTGGGTGGCTTGCGATCAATGCTTTCCGTTTGGGGAATGACGGTAAGGATGGGCAGGAAATCGGTGTGAGGATGTAATGAATGAACTCATAAAATTGGAATCACACGTCTGACAACATTTGGAACATGGGTACGCAATCGAATCATTTTAACGAAGCTCCTTTTCCTGCCTACCAACCGTCATTTGGACAAATCGCCATGTTTTGAGATGTACCTCTCACACGGTTTGGTGTTTAAGAATTTCAAAACATAACTCCCCTCCCGTTCCCTCCCTCCTACTCCCACCTCTTTTCTAAACATTTTCCAATCGCTTGTGGCGCGACGTGGAATCTGAAATCAATTCCGTTGCTGGTCGCTTGATGATGGAAGCCGCCGTGTCGTGTTCGCTCAAAACCAAACACACCAACTATGCAACACATTTGACACTGAAATGTTCATCCACACACCGTGGTTTTTCCACCGCGATAAGTGGATACCGACCCCGGGGGTAATGGAACCGGACGGAATGGATGGTTTATTTTTAATGACATTCCCTGGCGTTCGCGTCCCGGCATCTTTTGGTGTGGTGTGGCCCTGCCCTGCACCGTCTGCCGACAAGTGCGGAACTCTATTCTTAGCCACGAGCACACGGGGCAGACGGAGGTTTTGAACCAATCGCTGATCGGCTTTTGTACCGTTAGTTCTTTTTGGACAATTTATGCTCATGTGCTTGGCAGACCGACCGATGTAGTGGGGTTTTAGAATAATGATTTTCGTGGTTTGCTTTTAATGCTGTGTGTTGCTAGACATTCTAGACAGAAGATGTTCGAGTATTGGAAAACAAAAAATAGACCGTTTCCCGTCGTTGGTCGGTGCATTCCTTCTTCGGTGTGTTCTTATCTTCACCATTAAGAGATTATCCTTGCTCGTTAAGGGGAGCATCATTTACGCACGGTCGTTCACCGACACAGGTCGTCCGGAGATGTCAGTTACTTTCGAAACGGATTGCAAACTGGAGCTTCGGGCGGTGATTTTCGGTCGATGGACCCGGGTGGCCTTGGTGTGTTTTCACATTCGACAGGTTGGCCCCTGCCGATGACAGTAATTCGATACGGTAGCAAAAACCCATCGTAACCGGACGGTTTTTGCAACACTCACACGGACGGCGTTGCGGATTCGGGGTGACTGCAGATGTCTTTGGGACGTGATTTAACCTCTGCACCAGATAGCAACAGACGGTTTTGCGGTTTTTTTTTTGTTATGTCCTCCTGAGAGTGTCACAAGAATTTTATATCGTGCCGTTAACTTCGAAACGTATTGAATTGCGTTAGATTAGTAACGACATAGATTGGATGGTTTATATCGTGTTGTGTTAGGGGTTTAGTGTTTGGCTTCTTTTGACAGTTTGAAGTTTCGTTTGATGCTGGATTAAACTTTTCTTACCTTCAACTCCGATTTTAAAACCTTTAAAAATACAACTAAACGTCTAAATCGGTAGAAAAAACTGGTTGAAAATGTTTACGCGTCCATACAGAACATCAAAGCGTGCTCCCAAACCTTTTGATCCAACAGCTAATTCACATGATGTAAAGCCATTAAACGGGATATGTATATTTATGAGTTTTCACTTGCATTGCTGTGTTAATTAATGGTGCGCAACAAATGGCCCATAAGCTGTTTTATAAGTAACTTTTGTATACTTACGTTTTGAAATTTTATATAAAGAATGAGTTTTGATTTGGGACACAAGACCCATACTTCAAATTTTATATTCATCCTGCAACTTGAATACTAAACGCCTATAAGTATGCAAACGCTCTCTTTGGTCCTGTTTTTGTCCAGGATAGTTAGAGATAATAGGTTGAAATTCGCAGAGACTTCAGATTTTCTTAAAGTTTTATCATATTGTGATTAACACGAAATTGAAAATATATTGCATATATTGAAGAGCTGAGCTAACAGTCATGACGGACATTAGATATTTTTTCGGATCGAATTTTGCAGAATTCTACAAAAAAAAACTATACCAAAATTGATCCAAAATCAATCCAAAATACTGTTAAACTAATCTTAAATAATCAAGAAAGACTTGATTATCTCGGCACGAAGTAGATCTTTGCATCAGTGAGCCTAAAGGCTCCGATAAATGGATCCACTCTCTAATCAACTAGCTTACTTTGTATGCTGATTCGTTGATGTGCCTACTCCAGAAATAGTATACTCGAAGCCTCACCCAGCCTTCCTGTGTGTCGTATATCTAGGCCGTATATTTTATGCCCACTCACCTAGATCAGACGACGGGGACAAAAAAAAACACAATTTTAATTCCATTTGCAAACAAAACCTGTCAATCAATCACACTACAACCGTTGTCGTATAAGGCGCATATCGAACGCATTCCATGCTCCATGCTCGTGTGTTGCCTTTGCCAATAGTTGAAATAGAGAGGAAGAAAGAAAAAAAGACACAAACACTCACACGATTAGAGTCCCCACCTTTCCGATGTTTATTGAGACATTTCCGACAGATTTGACCTTGGCTGTAGAGGCAACCTTTAGCATAATCAGAAGGCTGGCGTTTTTGGCATTGACATCGAACTAATAAGCAAAATAAACGGATAAGAACAGCATTACATTTGCGAATGTCATCGGGTGCTTAAAGACAGTCTTAGCCCAAGGTGTGATTACGTTACGACCGTGTGATTCGTGCTTTATAATAGCGTGAGCTGTGCCGTAACAGTCAGAGCCCAAACGGGGGTTGTTTGCATTGGGGAGAGTTTTATTGGTTGTTTGTTTATTCTTCGCGATAACTTCCCTACCGTTCTAAGGATCAAAAAGCGGTGTATCGAAGAAGGTAAAAACCTATTTACAGTTCACACGTGACATTTCGCCACGTAATTATCCTTGTCCGTTCGATTGAACGCCACGCTCGGGCACAGGAATAGAACCTCGGCGAGCTCTTATCTCACGCCCTTCATAATTACGAAACATTAAACTGTTTTGTGTCGTGCAAAAAATCGGTGTCGGAAAACGGGGACATCCACGATTTTGCACTCCAAGGTAACTTTGTCAGCGTCATCGTTTCCGATGGTTTTCGGCGTGTGCAATTGTGTGCATACCTTCCAGGCCTTCCCAAGCCCGTAGCAGTTGACAACCCGATATCCGACACGTTGTCGCTTATAGACATCGCGTGCCGGCATTGTCAGCTTGATATTTAGTTGAACGATAGCGTTGCCATTTCGTTATCAAATCGGGCATTTTTTCTTGTACCAGCTAGCACTTCCTGTTCGCTTTAGCGAGTACAGGAAGACGCAAAACCGGAACAGTCCGATAAAAGTTCCAAATACGTCATCGCTTCCGTGCGCTGCTGACGTAATGCTTCTTGCGGTCGAATTGGAAGACTCCTGGCTTTAGTTGATGGGTGCGAAAATCGGGATGGTTGGAGCACACACGTGGCTCGGCCGGATGGTTGGATGGCGGACTGTACCTGGGAAAATAAAACCCCATTTTACCATCCTCATGCCACTCCGAACCGAACATGACGTCTTATGTAATTCCCTTTTCCACTTGCTGTTCCATTTATGGTGCCAAAGACAACAAAAAAGGCTTTGGGAGTTTGGTTTTTTATTCGGTTGTCGTTTTTAAGCGTGCTCCAGTGACGTCTTAAATGACCTTTCAAGTGTGTGTGGGTTTTTTTTAAATGGGATACTTTTAAAACTGTCATTACGTGTGTGTTTGTTTTTTACTTTTGATTTTTCATAAGCAGAATGGTTTTGTTGGGTATTTTTTTTCAAAGTAAACCGAAAAACTTACTTAGCTTTAATTAGTAGATCCACTTTATTTAAAGTGACTTTTGCTATTTAGACCCGTGAGAGAATAGGTACGAATGTTCGATTAACCTTTTTTTTATTGCTCATTCACTTTATAACACGCACCAACATTATTCCTTCCATCTCACTCGCATTCGCTCTCTCTCTTTCACGTTATTCTTTTCAATTCTACCATCCGAAACGGTTCCGAAAGATGGCGAGAAAAATCAATGTGTTCTGCTTTACATTTTTACTCACGCAATTGCGAGCAGCGTTGGTGTGCGCTCTTACGTCCCGAAAGTTAATTGTTGTGCGAACGCGTGTACGCTTTCGATTGCCTCTGGTGCACGATTCCACGGTGCCCCCACGCCAGTTGGCTGTGCACAATGCCGATCGTGAACGTGGGTCATTTGTGTTGAAGGGAAAATTGTGTGCATTTATCCCTACCGTTTTTTTTCCCCGCTTTTGCTTGTGTTTATGGAGAGGGCTCTCGGTTAAGGTTCGCTAGCATTATGAGCTTTGCTCTACTTTGCCATGCAACGACACGGGTGATCCGAGACCTGTTCACAATGTAATTTAGCACGGCTGAAATTGGTAGGGAAATATAGCGAAGAGCAGCAAAAAAAAAAAAACGCCGGGTATCAAACAAATGTAATTAGTCAAACGAATCTCTCACCGATCGAATTTGCTTACCCGGGATGCCGGCGATTTCCGGTCCCGGGCTCTTGTGTTGAATGAAACGAAAGCACTCACGTGGCTTGGGTTGTGTTGGGTTCAGCGTGGCGCTCATACGTTCGTTGTGCATTGGTTGCAGGGTCTGGGAAAATTAATGCTTTTGTTGTGATAGATTTGCATAGATTGTAGTTTTTCGCATTTTGCGTTAGTTACGTGAATCATTTGGCTTAGTGGCTTAGTCAAATCATGCCGGCCAGTGAACATGGAAACAACTAAATATATGTTTTTCTCAATAATATTGAATAACACAAAATTGTGTAGATTTACAATACAACAAAAATAAATAAACCAACATGTTAACCTCTAATGCACGTAAGCAAATGCGTTATAAAATCAAAACGATAATAAGTAAAAGTAAATGTAAAACGATGCTAATCAAGACATTCGAACATACGAAAAACCTAACATTGTGTAATCAAATAAACAGAAAAAAAAGAAACAAGGAATAGAATAAATAAAAATCGTAAGTAAGAAATTGAAACGTTTCAAGAGATAGAAATCTAAAGGAAAGATCAGAACGGAATAAATAAAAGTAATATAAAAACGAAATGATAAAACAAAATATACTTTTTTTTTAAATTGCTTACTACAAAACAACGAAACAACTAGAGAAAACAACGTAAACATAAAACATAATAATAAAAACGCATAGAGAAAAAATTATAATAAAATGAACACATCATGAAACATGAAATAAAAACATCAAAATATCAAAAACTTAAATGCGAATTTTAGGAAACTAAACATAATAAAAAAAAAATGTAATATTCACAAGCAAATTAGTAAAACATTTAACATAAGATAAAGTAAAGGAATGTTTGAAAAAAAAAATGAAATTGTCGAAAGAATTGAACACTATAAACCATAGAGAAAACTTAAAAACAACACTGTAGCAAATTAGATTAAATCAAATATAATGAAATGAAATAAAAAATAGATAGTACTGAGAATGTTATCGAATGAAAAAGTTCAAACCACAACATCAAGATAACAATCAAGGAAAGCAATCAAACAAATATTCAAAAAACATGTCGTGAGGTTTAACATGATTCAAGTGCAATTGAAAAAACCTTCCAATATGTCACATCATAACGTAAACGTTTACAGCAATCATGGTGAATATTACACTTTGTCATAAGCAATTTCCACGTGAAAAATGCACCACTTGCACTTGCCGTGTGGTGCATTGTGGTATTATTAAAAATGGCCTCCCATTACCTGACCTGATACCCGTTTAATCACACGTTTTCTATCCTCTCGGCTAATTACACCTCTGCTGCAAACACAGACACACCATCTCGTACTGTCACATGACAGTTCACAATTACTTTTAGAAAAACATTTCGAATGCCCGTTGCTGGCCAGTTTTATTGAACATCCGGTGTTTCGTGGCTTCGACATCACGTGTATGGATCACTTCACAGGGCAACTATTACCGGCACGAGTTTATGGGTTAGTTTGGATGTTTTCTATACTGTTTTCATCCTGTCGAACGTGTATATGGGAAGGTATCCGGTTCTAGTTTAGGGCATTAAGGTAGTGGTACAAGATCTGGCCACCATTTCACGATGTATGGAGACGTCGCCTACCATATTGAGCTTACTGTGGACATGCATTTCTACTTGGAAGCATCTAAAACGATCCGGCAAATCAATTACCACCCCGTAACGGTCACATGCCCGACCGGACAGACAAAAACCGGGGGCTCCCACTCAATGGAAAGTGTTTGTCCATTTGTCCAGCAGTGTAAGTGTCTGTTTTTTATGGGGCGGATATTGCGGAACCAAGCCGCGCGACAAACAGCGTCGATTGAGCGCGGTTGATTAGTAGGTCGTCTCCGGGGAACGATCCGGGAGCATCGACTGCCCTCTGCATAGCAGCGCGTGCACGTGTCTACTCTTCTTACCCATTTTGTCTGCTGATACTCTCTTTGTTTTCCTGTGTCGCGTCTTCCTGCATCAAACAACAGTTGCAGTTGTTCAAACAATCGTCTCCGAATTTCCTTTCCTCCGGTGCTTTCGTTCGGTCGACGCAACAGAATTGAGGTGACACGGCTCGCCAATATATCAGCAACGGTGAGGTTTCTGTGTTGATAAATCCAGCACTGAAAGCTCACGGGGCGTGGTGCATGCGGGAGCAACTGGTAGCAAGATAACTAGAATTGCGAGCACGTTTTATCGCCTGATTGCACTCGCGGCACCACATGGAAGGACCGGTGCATTGCGTGCCATTTTTTTGCTACCAGTATGATGAAGCTGGTGAAATCAAAAGTCGAGCATTCCCTTGATGGAGCGCATGGCCTCACCGCACCTCGCTTCTGCAGCCGTTGGTATGCGATGGATCGTGCAGACCAGCGATTAGAAATAAGTGCATGTTTGATGTGTGCAGCCCGATGCACCGATGATGGGTGGTACGGTTGTGTTGTGGGATGGAAAACGGGCACTTTCATAAATCATTCAGAAGTGGATCGGAGAACATGGTTTCGCTGGTAGTGAAAGGGAAGCACTACTGTTTTGATGCCATGTTTTGTCAGGCAGTTCCTAATGCCTTTTTTGTTTCTGTAGATTAGATGCAGGAGTACCAAAAGAAAAATGAAATAAAGTGAAAACAATTTTCATAACAATCAAAATAGCAATTTTCATAAATTTGTTTTGTCCGTTTTACCGAAAATTGCAGCAAGTAAATATATAACTCCGAGTAAAAACCTATAGAAGGCAATTTTTGATTGAAATTTATGAAAAAAAAAACAAAATTGGCGTCATAACTTGTTTCTTGTAGCTCTGTTTAATAATTTATCATTTTGTTTTTCTTTGGCCAATCAATATTAAACAGAATCCCTTGAATTTTATAAAAATTTATTTTAAATAGTGGTCTGATAAAACATAGTAGTATTTACGTTTGTTTCAAAAATGTATCGAGAAAATACTGAGGCAAATTAAAACCGTTTAACCTGAATTAGGACAACAATTTATTGGAGATCATTCATATGCGTTTGACAATATGGCGCCTAGTCGTCACGTCTAGAATATGACATCTTTAAAATTGATGATGCTCGAGTTTTAATGTGTTATAAACTGGAAATAGGGGAGGGTAGATGTGACAACGGCGCCGGTTTTCACACGGCAGGACCCGGGGTTCAAGTCTCATCTGGGCCGTTCCCCCATAGTAAGGACTGGTTATCCAACTATGCGGTAACTATAAGTCTAGTAAGCCAAAATTGGCAGGCACGATCTAAGAGATCGTTAGGCCAAGAAAGAAGAAACTGGAAATAGTGACCCTGTGATATCGGCACTAATCTTTTACACAGTATTACACGATAATTCATAAGTCTGGTCATTACAAACTAACTAGGTTATTAAAGCAAGAAATTGAAGATATCAACTATGGAAGTCTTATAGCAATGAGCGACATTTTGAACCATATTATTCTATCCATATAGATTAATCTATGTTTGTTCTACAACTTCATTCATGTAAGCATCACCATTTTTTTTTTAGTTCGCAAAAGAACATCTCTCCAACACTAAAAGATCAATCAGACACATGAAAATAGTTTTAAGTGCCCATATTGGCCAAAATAAAAACAGCGCTCAGAATGTATCCATGTTTTTCCAACGGCGCCGCCCAAATATGGGTCAGTAGTAAAACATACTTTAATGTTCTTGGCAGCTTCTTAAGAAAACCAAAAGGCGAGTCGATGTTTGTATTCTCACACGTGCACCCCTTTTTCTTGTTCCGAGGTTCGAGTGTTTTTTTCCCGGTTTATTCCGGCCGAACAGTTTTCCATCGCTGCGTTCGGGTTGAAAATGGGTTAGTTAAATATTTATCTTCCTCATTCGTTCGTACGGCTGGCTGGTACGGCTTTGGTACGGCTACACCGATCGTGGCCAGTCTATGAAAGCCATCAAGCCTGGGTGCATTCCATTGCTGAAAGTGAAATATCGTGGAATGTGGAATGATCCCATCATATTTTAAACAATGCCCGCCGAAGGTGTCGAGGTGTTTTAATGGGGTTTTGTTTGTAATAAAGTTCGCTCATCAATTTTTCTGTCCCAGAACGGTGTGCAAGCGCTTTGATTTGTATACACGATTGAGTGATCGAACGAGATAATGGGCGCGGAAATAATATCCCTTTTAAGTGTGTTTGAAAATCGTTTCTTTTCAATAAAAAAAGCAGTATTAGTAGATCTTGAATCTCTGGTAAACAAATCCAAACGAACGTTCCCAACGAGAGATCGAGAAGGAACGCTTGTACTCCCGATTTCATCACAACCTCGTGTCACAACGCCCAGTACCATTACGTCTTTACAGTGTGTCTCTCGGTCTCTAATGAGGTTGCGTCATTCGATCGCAACTAGGCAAGTGTGATTTAACGTCATCAGTCTTTCGCCCCAAAAGGGGCGCTTAATGGTTCGATTGAGCCGTTTACGACGGCGTCTTGGTTTTCCGCATCATCGACCACAGCCACGGTGGTTTAGGTGGATTTTTTTGTAATTGGGATCATTCCGACAACTAATCCGATAAATCAAAACGCACTCGATAAGGTCAAGTTGAAGTGAAAAGCGGGGGTACTGAGCACACGGTAGTTGGGTGATTTTTAAGACTGTTCTTATTGCGTGTCTTGTGACGAATCTGTATTACATGAATCGAAGCGGAAAATTCAATCTCTTACTTGCGTTACTTCCGTACACTTTCATGTACAGGCGGCATGCACGTTAAATGGCCTACTGCGTCATTCCCAACACACTCGATTACACAGCGCACGTGTGTGCGTTATTATGCTCGGAACAAACGCAGTGAACGATCGGATGGAACATATTTAATGGGAATTCTTCTCGGAATTGTGGATGAAAGAAGATGATGGGCGCTATAGAAAATCTAGGTTTGCACATGGACGGGTTTGCGAAGCTTCTTCCATTCGCTGCACGTTCCGAACTCCGGATGGTTTATTTTATCCGTTGCCAGTGACATGTACCAGCCGTATCTATAAATCATCTGCGTTTTATTGCGTCGCCAAAACGGAAATTTTCCCATCGGGTACAGCCAGCCAGCCAGCCCAGTACGAGCGATTTAGTGTGCGTCAATTGAAATGTGTTTTGCATATGGTTGACTACCGCTATAATCGGTTTTGAGAAGCCTGGGGCCTGTCAAGAGCATAAATGAGGAGCAATCATAGGACATGTGTAAATCGCATGTCAGATGCTGTGGATTATATGTAAAAACCTAATTGGAATATTAATTAAATAAATAAACCAAAAAAACTCCATATTCTTCAACATAAAAACTAATTCTTTGTTTTTTGTACTTCTCATTTTAGGTAAGGCCCATTGGAAATTGAAAGATGCAATGCCCTGCTCACCCCGTTTACACTGGATGTCCATGAAATCTTTGCAAATTGTTTTGCAACCAACCGTCTGCATTTTATTATCAGAATCAAGTGCACAATTTCCCCCCATTTACTCTCCATTTTTAAAATACGACCTTATTTATTGTATTTTGATTCGCTTTCTGCACACAACACTGTAGCCTTGGGTGGGGTGGTAAACTACATCTTCATCTTCCAGTTGCAGGAAAACTGTCATAAAACGGCTGCATTGCTTTACAAGAGGCGAAAAGAAATAAACCATTCGCACCACAATGTGAAACAATTCAACCGTAATTCACGTTCAATGTAACATTTCGAACGAAAGGTACGGTGATTCGGTGCCATAAATCGAACATTTCTGCCACATTGGTGTGATAGCACTGCAATCTTTCCGGCTGGATATTAATTTAACCACCTTCACGCATCACGTCCATCTTAACTCTATATGGCGTATGTGTTGTGCAACACAACCTTCGATTTCGATGGTAGCAGATTGTGATAAATTGCATTCATGCATTGCATCTTGCAGGTCGGGGTGTGTGCATCACCTTAGCAGTGGCACCTAGCACTTTGCATACTATTTTTGCTACCTGCTATAGTCTTGGAGGACGAACAAGTGTCACCGTGTGATGGTGAAGGATTTTTTAATCCTCTTGACATTGCACTCGTCGGCATCTTCCGTCAGTGATGCAAATTGTGTATTCACGATGAAAACTAGTGCTGATGTTTGAGTTGAGTTTGTGCATACCGATTTGTGACTACCTTGAAGTTACAGTTATCTGCTATAAAAGCTTTGAAGGCCGGAATTTGTTGGTAAATGTCAAGAGAGTCCAAAATTAATTGCTGCAAGGCTTCATGTTGATGAGTTCAACAGGTTTGACCAATCAAGAAGAATGATTTTTTGTTTTGTTTTTGTAAATTATTTCAATTTTTCGCAAAATTAGGACTGTGAGATAGAGATAGAGATGTTTAGTAAAAATATGATATAATTAAAAAGCCTAAATAATTGTTCCTCAGTTCTGAAACTGCTACTAAGAGTATTTCCCTTTTTTATAATTTATTAGTTGTATCTAAGTCAAATCAAATTTCATTGACCCTCCCAATCCCTACAGCCTGACATTTTTTCTCGTTTGAGATGAGAGTCTTGATCCCCATCTCTTCGAGAGCTACTCATACTGATCCAGAGGTGTGATATTAATGACTAGAAATAATCCAAATAATTTATTTTTTATTGCAACACCCTGCATAGTAACTAGATTCCAGTCTAGTACCGTCAGTATGATTTCATTCCAAAGTATCCACTGCGAATTCACGTGCCAGACCCGATGATCTCCCACCACTAAGCACACTGTGTGTACCTTTTGACCCTCGTCAGCTCTGCTCTGGTCACGGTCTTCCCCTTGGCTGGCTCGTACGTTCGATTGGCGGTGTAACTACGCTTAAAACTAGCCTAGCACCACAAAACACCACAAGGCCGTCGGTTCCGGTCAACGATAGAAACAATACTGGCAGCCTTCGTAGTCACCGTTTTGCATCACTAACGAGCGCACCCCTGTGCGCTGCCGTTTCGAAAGAGATGGCCGTTGTTTAGCCATTTAAGATGGTCGATTTGATGAACTTCATGCCGGTGACGACGCGGTGGACGAAGTTAGTTAGTAGTAGGAGTACTGGGAGAGAGCTTGATTTTTTGCATCTCGGAAGGAGGGAATCGGATTTTTGAAGAACGTTTCAAGTTCGCGCTCCCACCATACACAGGAGGAGGTTTTGAAAAAGTATCGTACATCCGGGAAGGCTTAATGCACCACGCGCTCAAGTTCAATGTTGTTTGGTCGCGTGACAGAAGAAGAAGGGAGCACATGAATATAAAAATACGCAAATTTGAGAAACTATATACATCACGTGGTGATGGTGGTCAGCTGTGCAACATAGACTTCGATGAACCGGGTATGTTGAACTTGATCACTGTTTTTGGGTGGTGTTTTTGCATTTAAAATAGTAACAAGGGGCGATTTATAGTTAAAGCTGATGAGTCTTTAAAGTTCCTTATAGCTACACCTCACAGGATAGGTGTTAGAAGCATGTTTTTAATCCTTTTTCTTAACAAACGATCGTTATGTTCGGTCATTGCTCGGTGGGATGATGCCACCGTTTGAATCGTTGCCATTGGCGAGCTGCTAGGAATCGCTCGTAACTATTCCTGTCGCCTATTTTTATTCTACACTGATCACTGCCATCGGAATGTTCGACAAACAAACGCAAAAGAAAGGAGTTCCTCTTCACTTTGTGATGCATCAGAAGGGTCTGGCATGCGGTCGCAATTGCACTTATCACCTCTGATCTCTCAGCAGCAAGCTACGATGAATCACCAGTTTAAGCAGCAGCGAGAGCCTGTAGTAGTTGGTCGGCTCGGTGGCGCGAAAGCATTGGCATCATCGAAAGCCGTGTAAATGGCGTAAGACTCTTTTCTTAACTCGATGACACTGCTCTCCTACTCATGACTGTGTTTGCTTACTGGCCGATCGTTAGCGACGTTCCGGACCGACGTTTGCGATCCGATGGCAGTGTTTGTTTCCTCTGTATTTAATTATTTGCTCGTCGCTGCTGCACCTTGTCTGGGTTACTGTGGGAGTCTACGTTTTGAGTGTGGGGTTTGGGACTGCGATGCATTAGCAAGCAATGGAATGATATTTCAATATTAAAGCAACTTCCCACCGTTCCCACGTGTATTGCACACTTCCTACATCGGCTTGGGATAATTTTTAAAATTCTTCCTGCATTATTAGAACGTTCTGTGGCAACAAACGGCAACCACAGTGCAATAATGTGTTCTAAACGATGATTTAATGATATTTGGAGCTTTTGGCGTGTTGTAAAACCTGCCAAACCTACCTAGAGAAAACCGGCTAGTGCCATAAAACATCGATTAGTGACGTCATTCATTAGGCAAAACTTTTGTCACGATCGATGGCGTGCGAAACCTTCATCGCCTCAGTGGAAGGGATTTGATGGCAGCTCGTTAGGGGACCTTTGCTATTACTTTCGTACAAGTGTCCCCAGATGGGAGTCTAACTTTTCACATTAATTAAGTTGTGCCGAAAAAACTTTACCTAATCGCTCAAAGATGAAGGACGTTTATTTGTAGGTTAGGGTGCATTTATTTAAATGTGTATTTAGGTATGATGAATGCTATAAATCAATTTCTATTTATACATTTATTTACCCCTTACGAGAAGATGCAACAAAAGAGATATTTTCTTATGATACTGGTTCTTAAGTTATTAAGTAAAAGAAAATACCTATTGCAGGTAAATTCGCGTTACTTCTGGGATTTCTTCCTGGTACTAACTTTCTCTTGAGTAGATTTTTAAATCTACTTCTCGTTTTGTCTTTAGTTATTTTTTCTAAGACAGTGTTTTTATTTAATTTCACATAAATTTACGTCTATTACAGATCGTATCACAGTTTTTCTATAAAATTATAGCATTTATTTGAGGCCTTTTTTTCTCGGAGTGATTTACCGAGTTCCATGTCATGTCACAAGTGACATCTTCGATAATTAGTTTGAAGAAAAATCAGCTGACATATAGCAGTTACCATTTGTTTTGCGTTTTATCTTGTTAGCTGAAAAAAGAATCGATCTTCTAGTTGTACTTTATTATACTTTAGTACAATTTTTCGAAGCATTTTCATTGATTTCATACTCGCAGAAATAAAAACTGTGCTGCAAATCGTTACAAATATTTACCTAATGTTTGGTGCATTTCATTTCTTTTCGAAACAAATGTTCTCTGCAAGTCTCATAATTTATTTGTGTAATCCCGTACACGTTCTACCCTCTAATATAGGAATAAACACATTGCGTGACACTTTAACACACGCTAATGCGTTTGAACCAATTATCGGTCGGTTCGTAAGCTTTTGTGGTTTAGCTCTCTCTGTCTCTGTCTCTATCGGAAGTTGTGTTCTTACTCACTTCTTTACAAACGACTCACAGCCGTACTCTGTTCGATGATCGCTACATCGTGGCACAGTTCGGTTTCACAGGTCAGGTCAGGAGCAGCTATCACAGGTCAGGTTGGAGGTGTTTTTGTCGGAGTTTTTTTGTTTTTCTTTCTGGTGCTTGTTATTTGTTTGCCCTTATCGTTTGTCCTAAAAGTGAGCTTTGTCGCTCCGTTCAAATAAGGGCCATTCCGAATTTGTTCGGAGTACTGCTGACGAAAATTTATTCGATTTTCATATCGACATGGCGGTGTGTTGGCCAATTACATGTGCCGTGGTGAGAGATCCTTCGATCGTTTGTCCCGTCGGGCACTGTTCGATGCTCCGTTCCGGTGACATTTATAGCAGAAGAATTGGTTCTGTTCCCTGGGTGATTTATGGATGTTTGTCTTTTGTTCAGCAGCGCGGTGTTCAGGTTGTATTGTTGCCACCATTTATTATTTGATGGATTTGTTTGCGCTTGGTAATGGTACAAATGGTGCAGATAGGAGTTTATTAGTATTTACATGGCACCAACTTCAGATCGGCAAAGCGTGCTCGAGCGTTAGCTGCCAAATAAATCACAACCTCCGGTGTACGCGAATCGCTGTTCACACACACAAAAGGTCATAGGTTGTCGCTGTTTTCACTGTAGCTCGTAGCTAATTTCGGTTCGGGTGGTGTAAGGCTTAATGGAAAAAGGTGCCTGGCAGTGGGAAAGGAAACAAGGGTTGAGGTTTTGTGCACGCTTGCGCCTATCGAAACTTCAGCTCAGGCGGCACCAGTACAATCGAAACGGAAGTGACAAATTGAGGCAAACGGATGAATGAATAAACGCACACGTGCCCTTGCACATTAATTAATGCATGCCCCATTATGACATCGGAGCTCTGTCGTCCCCTACGTCCAGCCACAACCTTTACGGACAGTATTGCGGCATGGTGCAACATGGCGTTGTGCGCTACAGAGCTCCATTTCTAATTTCCTTCCGCCACACGACCGCATACCATTACACTTCTGGCCATTAGTGAGTCGATGAAATGTAAGTCAATCAAAAGGAATTAAATATACCACCGCACGATAGCGCGCGCTGCACACATGACCGCGCACACTTTTTTCCCGATGTTATAAAGCTGATAGCAGACAGACTGGTTGAAGGGAAAAAGCAATGGTATAAAAAGTAATAACTAAACCGTTTTTTGAGTTAAGGTACGTTCGCTTCCTCGATTCGCACGGAATTGCTTTGCGTGTCACGTTCACGGTTGGATGCGTTCCGAAGCGATGATCCGGAATAGTGGAGGTTTGATTTTTGCGTAAAAGGATTAAGTTGTACGGTATGAAAATTTCACTTTCATGCACATGTCTGTAAGTCGCAATTCCTTTTTTTCTGATGGACGACAAAAAATTGACGTGCGATGTACATGAGCCTCACACGATTCCTGCTTTTAATGTTGAATTTACTAATCGTTTTTGTTGATTTTTTTACTTCAATCTGTTTGGTGGGACCTGTGGGAGGTTGTGTATTATGAACAGAACTTATATTTGTGTTTTCCTTCAATTCCACATCGAATCTAAAAAGTAAAATTATCTCATAAAACATTAAACCCGAACAGCATTGGGCAATTTGCTGCAATTTTCCTTCGAACTCGATATAACAGCAAAGCTTTGACTCTGATTTACTATTATCTCCTATGTTCAACACACCCCCACTGCTTGGAAGAGGGTTGGTTGGCTGGCTGGCTGGCAAATGTGCACCACGGGCGGATTGCTTTTGTTCGGCTTCCCATGACGCGACACGAACCTCGATGATGTTCAAACTAATTGCATTCTCGCTGCCGTCCAGACAGACACGACGCCGGTGGGTACGCGAACGAAGCGCTTTCAATTGGCATCCCCTAATGGGGTGGTGGGTGTTTTCCCATCCCCGAACATCCCGATCTTTTTTTGTCATTTTATGGTCCCATTCGATGGAAATAGAATTTAGCCATTTACAGTTTTATTTCTTCTCTCTCTCTCTCTCTCTCTCTCAAACAATTTCGTGATTTCATTTGGTAATGTACGGTGCTGGAAATCAATCCACCACACCATGCCCACGACCATGGACTTGCAAACACACACACACACATTGTTCCCGGGCACGATCAATAATGTGTCCCGAACGATAAAATGTGTCCCCGGCCCGTACCACGTTTTCAAGGTTGTGTGGAGTGCAGCGGCTTGTTGCATTGGGGCCAGTGTCAGTGCAATAGCCCGAACGCTTGACAGCCGTGCGTCACACGTGTATGCTGTTGTAGGTCGGCTAAGCAGCAAAAAACTTAAATTCCATCAACTATGTGTGTGTGTGGCTATTATAGGTGTACACAAGCAAGGTGTGTTACATTTCCCAAGTGCGCGTCCTGCTTATCGGTCAAATTTTTGTTGTTTATTTTTGTCCCACCACAACACGGGTGTAATGTTTCCGCCTGTCAAGTTACCGCCGATGTGTTATCAAGCCTGGCTTCACAGTTTGTGTGTTGCGTACGTTGGAATGGTAAATGATAAAAACAGGAACATTCCTTTTCTTGTAGGTTGACGACGCGTCAGAGCAAATGGCAACCTTGTCCCGGCACGCCACGGCACAAAGTAGGTCGTTTTTATCTCGATAACATCACAGCGTCACAAAGGACAATGTTTCTGCGGACGGGGAAAAAGTCACTGCTTTTCAATGTCTGTAATGCAAATTTGTTGTACATGCGGAATCGTTACATTGTTGCGTCGTATTCCGCACGAAATGTCACATCGATCACCTTTAAACATTTCGAACATTTGTTTGCAATTTCTAAACATACTCCTCCAAGGAGCGTGTAGCTTCTTTTATTACGCAACACGCATTACTTGAACTTAATAATTTAGAATCGTATTAGTGCTACTAGTGAATGTTAAAGTTAGCAAGTGTCCAACAATATTGAACAACACATCTCTGTTGACTAAAACTGCATACATTTAGATAAAAACCTTTAAATCCCTTCGATCGTGGTGCGTGCAATCTAACCTGTCCAGGATCATGTTTCTACAAATCGTTTTCCCCCCCACGGTGTAGAGCTGTGGACAGAGCGACGACTGTCCAGCACCAAATAAGCTCAATCTAATCCAATTTCCTGCTCTAATCCATTGTCTCGCTTGTCTCCATCTCTTTCCACACAGGGAGGAAGTGAAAAACCACACCGTAAAGTGGGGTCAAAAGTTCGAGTTTCCCTGCAAAATGACGTCGAACGCGTCGACCGGCGTGCTTGACCCCTGCACCGTACGGATATCGGTGCGCAAAGAGATCAAGGGTGGCAGGAGTTACCAGGTAAGTTCCACCTCGCATCGCGTTTCTATTTGGTTCAATTATTAATGTGTGTTTGTGTGTGTCCATGTTGTTACAGAAACTAGGATTTACGGATCTGAACCTGGCCGAGTTTGCCGGTTCCGGTCTAACGTCGCGCAAGTGTTTACTGGAGGGATATGACGCACGGCACCGGCAGGACAACTCCATGTTGAACGTGTCGTTACGTATGCACATGATTCAGGGTGATATATTGTTTAAAGTGTAAGCATTACTACCTTGGTGCTTTTCTATTCGATGCTTCTAACCGTGGGATTTTCCCCTCTTTCGCTTCCAGTCCTTCTCCAAGTCCGAAATCGAAGACTGCCCTCCCACAGGACAACCTCGGACTACAGCCCACCGATCCGGCAATGGCGACGGTCGGTCCCGTCGTTACACCCGTCGTAACGCGCGTTTCTACCAAAGACGATCCATCGGCCGCATCCATCGCGTCCGGGTTCGATTCGCTGCAGAAGAAGAAACCCACTACGCAGGGTCTTCCGACGACGATAGGTAGCTTGACAGTCACATTAAACCGGCTAAACCGATAGAGAGATAAATTCAATCTCTTCCTTTTTTTTTGCAATTTTCAGAACACCAACAATCGATTGACCTGGACCCGCAGTCGTTTATCATTACCGATTCCGGTATTTCCGAATCTTCCGAACCGCCATCGTCCCTGCTGGACTTCCAGTCGAATCTATCCCTCGTCGCATCGTTACCGATCAGCGTCGGTGTGCCGCAGGGTGGTAATGTGCCCGGCAGTCAAGTGGTACCGACCGTTGGTACTGTGTCCGGTGCGATCGAATTAGGTCACTCGCGCAACTCGAGCAATACTAGTCAAGTAAGTGTTGAATGGATTCTAGATCTACCCCTTTGATCTGTATATCGGTTACTGACCGTCTTTGTCCATCGTTTTAACCAGATGTCCAAAGGCTCCGGTTACAGCAGCTTCTCCCACAGTCAACACTCGAGGCAAAGCTCCGAGGGAGATTCCGGTCACCAGAGGTAAGCGACGGTTTCAAAAGAATTTTTTCTCCAAATCCCACATTTAAATATCAGTATGATTTGGTTTTCTTACCTTTTCTGGTTTCCATGTGTACCGTAGTAGTTTACAATTTTACGTTGCCAAGGTGTGCAATCAATTTTTAGACGAATAATGTCCGTAGCTCATTTCGGTTTTTCGTTAGCCAAAAATTATTATAGTACCCTGTCTTTAAAGATCCTTCTCACGATTATGTTCCCTTTGGTATTTTGATTTTCTTTACTTACAAGACGAATACTGTTAATCATTATTTTAAATATTTTTGAATAACTTGAATAATGTCCATTTTTTATTCCGAACCAACGAAACGAAGCATTCTTGTGCTTTGATTTTATGTATCCCATTTCTTATTACAGATCATGATCTGTATATTTTTTCTCTATTCCATTTGATCATTAAATGTTTTCGATGTTTAATACTTTTTACCCCTCTTTGCTTGTTATGTGATTTTCAAATTGTTATAAATAATTCAATTCTACATATGAACATCATTGAGTGTGTATCGTTCGTTTCTCAATCGAGGTCAACGTTTGTCGTTATCTTTTCAAATTTTAAATCGATGGACGGTGTTTCTATTTTCCTTTCCGTTGACTGTATCCGATGTATTCCAACTAGTTGTTATTAAACTTTCCGACTGTACGACAAGTAACTTTCCATTACACTATCTCTCACCTACTAACAACATCAAATGGCTGTATTAAAGTGAACTAACGTTTCTATTTACACATCGTTTTCCGCTCCTAACAATGTATTATTATTTGAACTCATTTAAACCATCCAGTAGCGAATGTGACTAACAATCCGAACCTGGCTAGTGAAGCAAATTCTTACCAACACACCACGGTGCTGTTTTTTCTTTGTTTGTTTGTGTAAACTTTTATAATCTTTTGAGTGTTCCGACGTGACGCCAACTCGCACACACCATGTCATGCACATCACATCTGAATTACCTCGATGGATGGTGGTGGTGGTGCGTGTGTTTTAACCTTTTGTTCTGGCAACGATTTTCTACGAAGAGCATATGTAATGCAGCCATGCGGCAATGAGGAAATCTGTCGGCTGTCATTGAAATTTCTGCCCGAATAGTTCCAAATAATGCTGCCCGGTCCTGTTCACGGTGTGCAATGTAGCATTATTTATAGAATTTCTGGCCCTTTTCTCCGGGAATTATTGATTCGAATGTAGGAAGTGTGTAGGAAAGAGAGAGAACATCATTTCAACTGTGATATGTCTACCGTATCAGTAGCGCACACCGGGCGCACACGTGGGAACAATTCCCTGGAATCAATTGTAATTTATTTGAACCATTTTAGACACTGTAAGAACTCCGTTTTGGGAGAGCTAAATGGAATTCATTATGAACTTTTTGAAACTAATTGCTAAACGGGTTTTCACGAACATGTTCCGGGAAAGCTTGTCAGAAAAAAACCTGCATAAAATATAATTTTTTCCATTTTATTCCTTCTTCTATAAGTGTGTTGGCAGTTTTAAACCGATTTCTATTACCTTCCTTTGCATATCTTTCTTCTGGGAGGAAACACACACAAAAAATGTGTGCAATTTAATATCCAAACCGGGTCACTTTATAGACTGTCCGTGATTTTTCACCAGATCCGTTGTCTTTTGCAAGCGCAAGCAAAGAAGTAGCTCTAACGAGCTGCCGAATCATAAAAATAATATAGCATCGAGATAACCACCGTCACGAAAATGGGTCGGATCGGGTCGTCGGAATCTGGCGCGGTATGAATTTCAATTTAATGGTCAATCCCAGACAGGGAAGCTTTCCGATAAGAGATCGTTATTCATAATAATGGTTGAATCTTTGCAAAGAAAGGTTGTTTTTTGTTTGTTGCTTGGAATCCAATTAATAACTAAAAAAAGGAGTTTTTTGTCTGTACAATCGTTTCTTTTAGCGACCTTTTCTAACTTTCTATAGTCTTACAATACCAAATATTAAAAGATATGCTCATAAAGAGTTTAGATAAAGCATTACGTTTCATATCCACTCTTAAAAGAACAACTTTCAAGTATTTATGACCCTCTTTTTTGTGCTTTTCGTCTAATGCTAATGCTTCACGCTATGGTAATTTTGATCTTTACCGATAAGCTTAAGGGAATTACGGTTACGGTCACAGCATTGGTCTTTGTGCCGATTAGCTCAGGCAAACATGCTCTTGATTATGTACGCTTTCTAGTGTGTCATTCACCCTGTGATGTGGGTGAATTTTTAAATGCGAAATGATACGGATTTAATGTGAAGCTAGGCTAGACACATCGCTTCCAGCATATCGAGCGGTGGTCAGTTTTTGACGCACGTTTCTTGGAATGAAGGTTCGCCTTTTCATATTCCCTGTGGCAATGAATATCCTCATAAAGTGTGTCGTAAAGAAGTTTGCCTTTTCATCACGGTAGAATAAATATCTCCTGCAAGCAAAGGCTGCAGGTATTATTCAATTTAGAAGACGCATGATAATAAGAATGAATCAAATAGCATGTTTTTTTTGCTCTGTGTTGTGAGAATGAACAGATAGTTAGTTTGCCTTTGCGTTCGAAAGAGATGCAACTTGCGCTTGATCTATTTGAAGCAAAAGCTTGTCATTAAACAGAAGCACACACAAAGAACGTTCATTAAATTAAGCAAACTTTCATCGTAGCGGTTCCTTTGCCTCTATCGCCGTGTATTTAATCCCGGGTACGAGAGGTTGAAACACGTTTTCAGCGTGTTCGGGTGCGATCCTTTTTACATTAAAATTTCTCAAGGACCTTCCATAATCAAGGCTCCAGTCCGCTAGCTTCTTGTGGGTATCTCATTTCATTAGCGGCAAGCGCTGCTCTGGTAGCTTTTCAGCTATCGTAATACTCTTGATAGCTTCTCTTTCTCGCTCCCTCTCTTGCTAGCTCGCTCGCTCGCTCGCTCGCTATATCTTTCTTCTCACCATATCATATAGATCTGTCTTTAGACGCCATGTTTAGATGACCATGTTAGATGAAGCGGCGCTCCCGTTTTCAGTGCTCTTCGTGCCTTTTCTAGCTTGTCTAGCTCTCCTCATTAGTGTGTCTGTGTGTGTGCGCGCTCTCCTTCATTTCTCTCTAGTCCTTCTATTCAACCCATCCACCCAGAAGTACGGTGTCCTTATTTGTTTGCAACATCACAGCCAAGCGTTATTTCCGTAGAGATAGAGAATATAATTCTAGTTCTGTTTTGTTTATTAGAAATTGCGCTATGTTCCCGTTTTTTATTTCTTTTTTTTCTTTCTCTCTTTTCTTCCTTTCCTTTCCACGTTACCTTTTCCTCCCCTTTTTTCCCCGGCCTGTTCCTGTTTTGTTCCTTTTTTTGATTTTATTTTTGTTTGCGACACCGATTGCGCGCGATAATGGTGAAAAATGTAACGTGGTTCCCGTTTTTTATTTCTTTTTTTTCTTTCTCTCTTTTCTTCCTTTCCTTTCCACGTTACCTTTTCCTCCCCTTTTTTCCCCGGCCTGTTCCTGTTTTGTTCCTTTTTTTGATTTTATTTTTGTTTGCGACACCGATTGCGCGCGATAATGTGAAAAATGTAACGTGTGTAACGTGCATCTTTCACCCGTACCCTTCTGTTGGTTGTTGTGTTTCAAAACTCCCGTTTACACAAATACACACCAACAAATAAACACAACAAAAACGATGCATTTCGGTGCTTCTTTGGGGGTGAAATGAAATACAATGTGGACAATCATTACCAAAAACCCACCGACAACAACACTTGTCAATACAACACACACTGCAAACGAAACAACAACTTCAACCTCAAACAACAACAACAACAAAAAGGTTCCGTCCGGCGACGGCAACGGTTTTCCATGGCAAATCGGGCACGGTGCTGCCGGTGGTGCCGGCCACCTGCTCCGCAACCACCACGACTAGTAGTAGTACCGCACAGTCTTCTTTAGTTAACGGTGGCGCAAGCCGTTTCGTTACGATCGCTAATAAGAAACTTCTCACCAGCGGCGGCATCAGCACCGTCAGCACCGTCAGCACCGGGAGCAACAACGGGCGTCCCAAGATCAACCCTACCAAGCAGCAGATGATGACTGCGAACCGGTTGCTCATGAAGTTGCGCATACCGCAGAGTCCAACCTCTGACTCGGGCGATGATGTGTTTGTCACGCCGGACGTGACGGTACTGTCGGAGGATGAGGGCGGTGGCAGTGACGATCGGACCGAGTCGGGTGTGGAGGAGTTCGGTACACCGACATCCGAGATTCCGCTGGCCAAGTTGATCAAGATCAAGAGCATGAACAATTTGGCCGTCCCGAAGGGTGCAATGTTCTCCGATGAAGAGATGGACCAACCGGACGGGTACATCCTGCCGGACATTATCGATGAGCATCATCTTACGCCCGGGATGAATCTGAGCCGTATGAAATCGCTCGGCAATTTGTCCGCGTACGAGCGAGAGTTCGGGCACACACCGGTTGATTTGCTGCAGTCGAAGCGGGACTTCGAAACGAGAAGGTTCAGCTTTGCGAAAATGCGTTCCCTAACGGACCTAACGGCGGGTGACGAGTCGGACGATGTGTTGGTGCGTCGTCGACGACAGCTGGAGGCGGAAGAGAAAAGTTCCTCGGACGAGTCGAAACCACCGTCCTCGTGTCAGCTGTCCCCTCCTAGCATTATCGGTGGAACTGAGCTGGCGAATCGCTTCCTACCCTTCCAGATGCGCAGCTCGTTCCATAGTGGTGTGTATCGGAAGCGATCGGGAATTGGTTACACACGATACATCGGCAATGATGATGATCCTGCGACAACAAACGCAACCGCTGGTGGTCTAACGCTCGGTGGAACCAATCTAACGAAAATAAACTCGCTCAGCACAATCCCGACAGTGCTTCCGGGAGACCGGGTGAATCATGTGCCTTTCCTAACGCCCAACATTGGGCGCAAACGGTTTGCTTCCGCCTCGACCTACACAACAACGAATAACAGCGCAACCAGCAGCCCGGATGAGAATGATCCGGATCCGATTAGGTTAGCCAAATCGAAGACAAGTTCCTCTCCTACCAGTACAGTGGCCAAGGTGATTGCGCGTAGCTCCGTCCGGGGTAACAATCCGTTCGAGCGCAACTTCCGCAAGAGCGCTCCCATAAGTGGGGTCGTTGTTGGGCAACCAGCGGAACCAGCGACAGGGGTGCGAAGCAGTGGTCTTCTTAAAACTTCCAACTCATCCGGGTCAGTGCAACAGTTGCAGCAGGCAGGTGGATTTTTCCGCCAGTCCGATAGCAACTTCTACAACATCGTGCGCAACTATCCGATTGGCAAATCTTCCTCTGCCAATCTGGAGTCGCTCAAACATCGCTCTTCCTACAACAACTTCCCGCTGAGCCTGAAGCCTCAGCAACAACCACAGCAGCAACAACAGCAACCTCATCAGAAGCAATCCAAAGGAGTCGGTGAGCCGAAGGGCATTGTACCTTTGGTCGGGCCGAAGTCGGTGGTTGCGAACCATCAACCAACGACGACGGCAGCAACAACAACGGGCAATCGCGTCTACCATAGGTAATACCATTTCTCCTCTCTCACTCTCCGCGTGTTACGCTACAGGGTGATACTGCGTGATATACACACTGTGAATAGTGTCGCCAAATCATCGCCTCACATCAAGTCTCACAACGGAGCGGGTGGTAGAAAGTGAAACCGGAAACCAGAAGACTGTTTCCGCACACTTCGCACACACATTCGCAACCATCCTCCATATCCATCCACCCTATATGATAATCGTACCTGTTTCTGTTTCTTGTTGCTGTTGTATGTATTTGTGTTGTTGCTGACTGTTTCTTGTACAATTGCATCGAGCGCATACATGGTATCTTGGAACAACTATCCATGCAGGCAAGAAAAGGGTGTCCCATGCTCTACCGATTTCAGGTGCAAGGATAGCTTCGAGTACGAGAATTCGTACAAAAACACGCCATTTAGAAGTAGCGCCTTAGAGCGATGGTTATGTGGCATAAAAGAAACGGCCACTCGTTGATTGCTCGTTATGATCATTACACACACGATCCATGCATTAGTGCTTTTCATCATGCATTTGTATGAACCTGCGCACACGAATATGGAGTTGATGGAGGCGCCCAGTTCTTTGTTCTGACGTGAGGTACCAGGCGTCTCCATCGTCTTAGTACATACTGTGAAAATATTTAGCTGGCATTGAATCGAACTAGGCGTGGAAGCTTTATCGTGTAGTGTGTAGTGGATTAGCGTTCGAGCTGGATTGTAGCGTGAATCAAATCGCACTACTACTATGGGGAAATCTAGTTTTCTTTAGAATTTTCCATTACTCATAACTAGATTGTCTAGAGAGATAGAGAGAGTTGCTATTTTTTTAAAGGCAGACACACAAGAAATCATTTACATGCATTACAGTGTGTGCGTGTGTCGTTATTTTTGTTTTTTATTTCAAACGCTTTCACATTCCTTCTTTGTACCTTTTCTAACCTTCGTTAATAATGTGTTTCTGTGTTTTGAATGTCAGTTTTTTTTTATTGCTAACTTGTTTTTTTGTGATATCTATGTTAATTTAGTGTTTTACTTTGTTTGTTTTGTTTTAAATATATTTTTGTAACATTTTTGAAATTGTTAAAACTTACACATTTAACATTTAGCATATTGCATCGGTTTGTTTAGTACACAAAAACCGTATGCTCCATCCCAGTGTTCATGTAGAATTTTCAAAAGTTTTCACGAACATACATTCATTATCACTTCAAACGTACAGTGTTTCTCACTTGATAATGCAAAGTTACCTATGATTTTTGCAAACGCTACATACGATTTCGTATGGAGCGTTTGCAAAAATCATAGGTAACTTTGCATTATCAAGTGAGAAACACTGTAAATTGAAAGTGAAAAAACAGAAATCATAAAGAAATAACAATTGGAGTCCATTTTGATTTTCATTACTTTCTCTATTGTTTTATTTCTTTTGCTGTTTCTTTCTCTTCTCTTTCTCTCTCTATTTCTCTCTTTCTCTCTTCCGCTACCATTATCTTTCTTTTTCTTTTTCTCTCTCTCGTCGTTTAGATTCCGCTCTGTAGTGCGGGTAGTACTTAAGTTTATCATAAAGGGACAATCGAACCAATCGACAAACGATTGCCATAAGTCTGCCACCAGCAGCAGCTCCACCATCAGCAACCATGCAACCAATGCCGGTGGTGGTAGTGTTGGTGGTAGTACCAACGCCACTACTCCAGCCACTACCACTACTTCTACCATCTCTTGTACTGGTGCTACCAGTACTACTACCACTACTACTACTACTTGTTGTTCCAATTCTACTTCCACCACTACTACCATCTCGTCTACCAGTGCGACGGTGTTAAAGTAAGCGACTAGTAATTCCCTTGCTAGCACGTGCTCAATGTGACATTCACTCACACCCACACACGCGCACTTATCCTTTCACCCGTGTATGAGCGTGTGTGTTGGGAAATGGTGTGATGTTTGTTTTTGCTGTCGTTTTATCGTTGTTGTTTTTTTCTTTCCACATCGTTTGTATACCGAATTTTGATTGCAAAACACCGTAAAGAACCGAAGAAAACAATACGCTACATTTTTCCACTGTGTTTTCACACTCGTTCGAGAGTTTTGTTTGTTGTACGTTCGTCGTGGTTTGTGCCTGTGCACCTTAGTAAACACGTAGAGCGTTACGCGCAAACAGATGCAGCAGCGACGATAAATCACGCCAACATCACACGCAAAGACAGAGAACACACACGGAAACAGTTTGGGACAAGTGCATCGTTGTCATGGTTCCTCTTCCTTCGCTTGCTGTAGATAGTACAGGAGTGGTTTGGTAGACTGTCTGTACAAGCTGGAGTTTTATTATACTAAGATCGCCACGTTGAATGCATTGTAATTACACACTCAACCACGCAGCAACTTTGAACTTCGATAGTAAATGTGGACATCGTTTTTGGGAGATGTTTTTCAATGCACAAGTAGTTAAATAATTATGCTAATGTAATATAAATTTTTGATACGCTAAAACAAAACACACATCCACCCTAATAAGTAACATGAGAATTGCATACCTTTCTTATGAAGCACTTATACGAATTTATATCAAAATATTGAATTTTAATATTGAATTTTCACGTCTCGACCCATTTCTTTTGGTTTCCCTTGACTTCGGCCGAAGAATATTGAATTTAATTGTATTAAAAATGGCTCTCGGGCTCACAAAATGGTTCCACATCTTCACATACACTCGTTATTAGTCCTCCTTTTTGTCTATCTACTGGTCTTTCCCTTGTACCAGAAATCAGATAGATCGAATAAAGATTTTTTTGATGCTATTTTCTTTATTAAATGTTACCCTAAACATGTTCTATTTTCGGTTTCCATTTCCGTTTTGTTTTTGCTTTACTTTGCTCGTTTGCCCAATTCTTATCGTATCAGTTTACTTCTCCATGACAGGCTCAATAACCGACTTTTTTTGTTTTGGGATCCTATTTTCGTCCCAAGGATCGATATCCAATGTCTTGCTTCCTCATTTTCTCATTTCCTGTTCTATTTACTTCAGTTTCCTGCCCGTAGATTGTGTTTTTCCGTCTTACTTTCTCTCCCACTTCGTCGCTGCTCGTCTCCTTTCCCAAAAGGTCCCATCAAGGACCATTGCCCGGTTTCCTCTATCTATAATTACCGTTTATCAACTACTTCCTCCACCTTTAGGAACATTTGTGGTTTGCACCGGCGCTTGCTGGACGGCAGCACCCGTCAACTAACCTCACTAACGCTAGCGACACCGTCAACTTCCGGCGCCGGCACATCCTCGTCCGGCTCGAGCGCAATCAGTCCATCGTCGACCGGTACGTCGGTCGGTACCGGGGCCGCAGCATGCTGCGGTGGAGTGGCGGTCGGTCCCGGTGCCGACTGTACGGACAGCAACGGATCGTGCGGGGTTGTTCCGATGCCGCCGCCACCGCTCGGTAGCAGTGGGTCCACCGATCGTACGATAGGAGGTGGGGGAGGCGGTGGGTCGGCCGGGGGTGGAGGATCGTCCGGTGCCGCCGGGACGCCTCTGTGCGTTGCTTCATCATCATCCTCATCCGGGTTCGATAATACGGCGATGGCACTCAACAATGGCACTAGCAACTCATCATCCCTCAATCTACCATCATCGCTTGCGCTCAGACGTCCCAGTGCTAACATGTTTGTGTTTACTTCTTACCTATTTTCCAATTCTATTGTCATCTTTCCTACTCTTACTTTCTCTCTCTCTTACTCTGTCTGTCTGTCTGTTTCTCTCTGTTTTTGCTCCTTATATCAGTATTATTGTCGTTTGCTAATAATTATCTGTCGTCTGTTGTTTTGTCATATTACTGTTGTTTGCAGTAGGTTAAATCGTGTTGGTTTGCTGGTATCTACTATGAAAAGTTGTCCTTGTGTTTATTCTCCTTTCGTTGTTCTTTCCGTTTTGAATTGGCCGTTTGTTGAACAAATTCTGCTCACAACTATTGGATTCGCTGTGTTTCTAAAAGGCAACGTTGCAATGTTCACAAAATTGTTTGCAAATCATCTAAATTGTTGTATTTATTGGTAAAGAAGTGCTGATATTTTCTCCTTTTCGCAAAACATATGTTTTTTTTTTGCATGTTTGAAACGCTTCATTTTTATTACTCGTTAAATACACTTTTATACAAGTAGCTTGGGTTATTTTTAATAAATGTGCACATTTGTATAAAACCACACCTGTTTTATTAAGTTCACTTGTGTGTTTTTGTTTCGTTTTTGTTAAATACTCGTGTGTTTTTAGATTTTTTTCTGTTTAATGTTGTTCTCACTTATTAAACTTATTGTTAATTTCGAATATACTTTATATTATTTCACGCTTTGTAAATAATAATAAAGCTTCTTTCGCTCTCCGGATAGTTTTCTGTACATTTTGTTTATTTAATTTAAAATGCAATTAAACAAATCCACTCTTCCACTAACTGCTAAATACATTTGTGCTACCACAACCAGTTTGAAGCGTGGTTCCCTGTACATTCCAAAGCAGTTAAATAAACCCCTAAACTGTGTTTACATTGCTTGATCGGTACAGTTGGCGTTTATTTGTTGTTTCACGAAAAAAAAACGAAAAACAGTTTAAAAATTATTCTTAAACCAAATGTGGTTACTAATAAAATATTTTTCATTTCTTCTTTTCTTTCCTTCCCCCCCAAAAAAAAACAAAACTTCCGATCGGTATCCAATTCGATTCCCTTGTTTGACTGTTGGCTGTTTCCAACTGTCTAATTTCCTTCCGTTCCGTTCACGCCAATATCGGGTGCACACTGATGATGAAACGTTAAGAAACCCCAGTTCCGGTTCGATCCCGATGAGCGAAACCGGTTCACTCGATCGCATGAAGTCGGCGGCCGAACGAAGGAAAAAGGGTACCGGGCACGACGGGGACAGCGGTATGGCGCCGACGCTGTCCGGGCGCGTGGAGGACACCCGCGTCAACACCGGGCTGATCATAGACGAGCTGTTGAAAAACACTAAACTGGACCACTTAGAAGAATCCGAAAGTAAGTGTTTACTATTGTTCATCTTCTTCCGGACAGCTATAATAACTGATCGCTATTGTTTTCCCGTTTCGTTTTAGATCCCACCGGGCTAGCACTGTATATTGGCAGCGACGGTACGACGATGGTTGGCAGCCACGAGGTACATTCGCGCATGCCGGCCGGAGCATTTAAGCAGGTCGTAATGGAAACGCCAAGATAGTAGCAACAGTAGCAGCAGCAATTTCTCACGCGGTTGCAACGCTTACTACTACTACTACCAGCCGACGAAAGCATCCCGCGACCGATCGCATCGGTATCGGTCGCCGTTCGTCATCGAAAGTTGTGTATTTGCCATACGTACGATGTTATGCTAGAAGAGTTCGCACGGTGCTGCACCGGTTCACAATGCGCAAACAAAAAGTGTGATTATCCGCCGGTGTGTTGTGTTGTACAGCGCGTAGGTATTTGTGACTGTGTTTTGGAGTATGGTCCAGGTGTGTACGAAGGAACGAATGGAGCTAGGAGCGCGTGAAACGTTTGTACGTGAGTCGTTTTGTTTTATTAGTTTTTCTTTTGAAATTGTGTCCTTTACCCGGTAGGGTCCTGGCCGATGTACACGTATATATCCACAGCAACAGCATAGAGCAGATAGTTTTAACTATATTTTCCATTCTACTACTGAAACGATTCGAAATACGGTCATATTCGGCTAAAGTGCTTCCACCAGCAGGCGTGAAGTGTGGTGCGTGAGCATTAAAAATCCCTTATCTCCGAAAACCAAACAAAATCGATTCGCGATTCGGGGCTAGCTCAAGTAAGAAATTGTCTTTCTAACTGGAAAAGTGGACATAGGCGCGAAGTCGGATAAAAGAAATTTGGCTTTCCTAAGTGGTTCGTTTACACACTTCACCTCTTTTACAATACTTTACTACACACAAGAAGCAAAAACAAAAATACAGAAAACAAGCGCAAACAAGCAGTACCGGAATTAGGAGTGGAAAAAAGCAGAAGCAAATACCATTAAGCCATTACGTTGTGATAAACTTTAACGGGTTACAGAGAGTGTTTTTTTTTTAAATGTTTCAGTTTCCTTCTATTCTTACGATCCCGCTAGCATGTACTCTGCTGCTATTACATTGATACTACTCCTTATGTATTGGTGGTATTGTTTTAAACTGAAATGAAATTATAGTTAGGTGTACTTTCGTTCTGTAAAACTTTCTACTGGTGCCGTTACATTAGAGGAAACTACAGAAAAGTGAGAAAAGAATTTTGAATTCATTTGTTTTTTTTTGTGGAGTAAGTGCTTTGGCAAAAAGAAAACAAAAAAACAAACCTAAACTAATTCACTAAGCGATGCAGCAATATCGAAAAGGAAAGGAAATTAGGTGAGAAAAGAAATTAATGTTTGCTTTGAAGCAACAAAATGTAAGAAGTAGCGTAACAGATTAAACAAATACAATAACACAAACGAATCCCTCCCCCTCACCTGTCCGCCCGTGTGGATGAAAATCCATGGTGGAAAGTGATACGTAGGATACAAGCTACTGCTAGGTGCGTTCGTAAGGGAACACACCGTTCGGAACAGCATCCTTGAGGAGATAAGTGTATGTTTGAGTGTGGATGTGTGTGTGCGTGTGTGTGTGTGTGGTTAAGTGTAGAAGGAGAGGAAACACAGAAAGTGGAGAAGAAATTGTACATGAGTGTGCGTGTTTGTGTTTATAGAGAGAGAGAGAGCGGTATTATTACGAATTATTACTACGTTTAATGTTAACTTTATTTCTTTTTTACTATTATAGTTCGTTCCAGTTAACGGTAAAATTGTGAGGAAAGCAAATGAAATTTGTTTATGTTTTGAGTTTTGTTTTTTTTTAATACTATTTTTATGTTTTTTGTACATTATCCCCCCATTTGTATACAATCCCTCCGCGGCCGTATGGATCGTGTTTGACCTGATCGTAAATGGAAATACTATTTAAACGAGTTTATAGGGTTGGTTTTCTTGGTATTACTTTTGCACACGCACTGTTTATGTTCCTAGTAGCACTGGATCCTTTGCTTTCTGTGGAATGGAACTGTGTGGCATCCTAGGGTGGGTTATTTCGTGCAGGGCAAAGATTGATTTCCTTCCGACGATTGTTACGCACTTTTGTAATTACAGTAGGCAAGTTTTCTCCAGCAGGTTTTGTGCTGTGTTTTGTCAGTTTATTTCTCGTTTCCCGTTCGTTAATCAAAACCAGAAAGAAAACGTTGGTATAGGTTGAATTATTATTCCTTGTGTAATTAATATGCAGTGTAAATAATTAAACTGGTGTAGACCTAGTAGTATCCACAACAATCAGCAGCGTTTAGAAATCAATGAAATGGCGGGGAAAACTAAAGCTCGGAAAAGGACAAAACAAAATAAATTGAACAAGCAATGTAAAAATTGTGTAAAGATGCACCAGTAAAACCACAACCAAAAACAAACGGCATCTCGTATTAGCGTGATTCGTATTGTGTATGAAGCATCAGTCTGAAGCGGTGGCTAGACTAAAGTTGAGGCAAGCGCGATCTTATTTTTTTTATGAGCGAACTGTCAAATTTCGCGCTCCTGATTTCGCGCTCCGATCCTGCATTGCAGGAAAAATGAAGCGTTCGCGCATTGATCGCGCTTGCCTCAACTTTAGTCTAGCCACCGCTTGATAACATTCATAAATACCCCACACAAGAAGTAAAATCGAAAACTAGTACTAATTCTCAAAAATCGCAACCAATAGGAAGGTGGAACAGAAAATAATACAAAATTAATATCAACTCTAAAACAAACGCCGGTACCATTTTAGTAGCAACATTTGTTCGCCCTCTTTTGTACCGGAACTGTTCGAACAGCTCAACTGATCGAACGTTTTGTAGGTAGCACATTGAACGTAGAGCAAACTATTTCATCGAGTTAATCGTAGTGCGGCTAAAACAACAAATATTTCGACCATTTCATTGTTTGGCGAAGTTTTGGTTGGCCCCGGTTGCATCCGGAGCCCGGAAAAAAAAGATTTTCATTGGTAGGTGAGAAAAAGATTCCTAACGAAACAGCAACAGTGTGCGCCAAGTCATCTCAAACTCGATCATCCGTTTTATGTCACAAGCGGGATGCGTGCTAGTAATAACGAATGGAGATGTATATTCGGGTTATGGAAAATCCTCTACCACGTGCGGTGATAATGTGAAGAGGTTGTTGTGGTGCGGCAAAAGTAAAAACAAAATATACAAAAACCAACAAATCTGAACACGACAGAGGCTCAATGATAGATATACAGCTCGTCAATCGATGTTAAATTGTTGCGGTATTATTTTTATCTTTTTTTACCGTACGGTGAATGATACTGCAATGCTTATCCGAAATTCGCACAATGTTAAATAGTACAATAATTCGTAAAAAAAAAATCGCCAAACCTTAAACAAATTTGCTTGTGCTTAACCGATTTGGTTAGTTTCTAGCGAATTACGCTAGAGGTCGCGCCAAGCGTTTCAATTGAAATAGATTGCTGAAACGTTTCACCACGCCGTGAAATATTTCACATTTCAAATGTAAACCTGTTGGAAATCTTCTTCTTCTTCTTCTTCTCTGGCACTACAACCTCTGTAGGTCTTGGCCTGCTAGCAATTGCTAGCTCTCTGTGACTTAGTTATACCCGTAGCTGGATAGTCAGTCCTGCGTACGGGGAGGCGGTCCGCCGGGATTCGAACCCCGGTCCTGCCGTGTGAAGACCGGCGCCGCTATCGTATACACCACCGGGCCGCCCCGGTTGGAAATAGTTTTGATAATTGATTTCTCATATATTTTAACCATTTTCAAGCTGTTAATGTAATCAAAACACATTCCTGTAGTGTTTCATTTCCTTTTGATAATTTATTTTTCAACAACAAACGATCTTTGGCAGTGTAAAGGGCATTTTAGTTCGTTTTTGCCTGCATTTTGCTTTCCATCAATGCTCCTTTTTCTTCTCCAAACCTTTTTACCGTGCACGTGCGTGCATGTGTGTACGTGTGTGTGTATGATTTATTATTTAATTGAATCGTATGTGTGGGGAGCAGGAAGGGATAGAAGGGTGTTCTATTTACATGTAGGAAAACGTATAACAACAAATAAGTGATGGCTTAAAGGAGTGTGTGAGAGCGTGTTTGTCTCCTTCAGCGTTCGGTCGATTCCTCTTCTGACTAACGATGTGCTCAGTCCGATCGGTATGATACAGTTTTTTTCCTTTCTTAAAACCCTAAATACTACCTCGAAGATGCTTATCCTAAAACCAACTCTCTATTCCTCTTCGTCTTTAGTTTCGCGCGCAAACTTGTTTGTGTGTGTGTGTGTTTGCTTTTGTAGTTTAAATACTAATCGTTAAAGCTACTAACTAATCTCGTTTACCTTAAGCATCATATACATGTGTAACAATAGGGCGTTAAACAAAGATCCATGAAGTTACAGTTGCCTGTTATTTGAAGCAAACTGGTCCCACTTGAAAACCGAACGCTTGCTGTGGCAGTCCGTAATCGATCGGGTAGAAGTCGATTATTGGCAGGTATTGAAGTTTGGATGTTCTCACTTCAAACACCGTTTCGCTCTTGCTGCGCCCCGTTTTGCATCCGTCCACCAGCACGGTCGGCTTAATCTTGGAGTTTTCGTACCCGATGTCGATCTCATTCTCGCCCAGGAAGCGTATCGCGTTGTCGTAGCTTTCATCCTTCGTACTGTACCAGGCGACACTGTTCATGCAGGCGTACGTGAAGTTCTGGTACGCCTCTTGCGAGAGAAGCCGTAGGAAGGTCATCTGGACCGTACCGACTGTTTCGTAGGATATCTGTAAGCATGAGTTATAGAAAATATTACATTCTTTTCGAGATCTTCAGACGTTTAACAGGATAAATGTTGCACTCACTCTGAAACCACCACGCAGATTCGAGTACCAATCCGTTTTGTCGTTCTCCTTGCGCCACGGTATAGTTGGCATCTGGGAACTGTGGATATCTGGGAAAACGCAAGTTTCACCAGCTGCCGTCATGTTGCAGAACACGTAAACTGCATCATCTCCCATACCAAGGTTAGGATCGATCCAGTACCAGCCTGTCATTAGAACAGCAATTAATTGTTAGTTCCTAAATAAAACCCTGCAATGAAAGGCCTTCACTCACCATCTTTAAACTGTGGATGTCCATGATGCAAATCCCGACACGTACGGGCAGGATTTTCCCGCGTTCCAACCGGTTTCCGTATCCGATCGAGCTCCTGCCGCATCGAGTAGATCGAGCTGTACATGTCCAGGAACTTTGGCCCAAGATCAGACGGTTTCGATTTGGATTTCTTCTTTTTGGTTTTCTTGCGAGGTTCCACCTTCAAGATTTCCTCATCAAAGTCGTCCACCTCGAACAGATCTTCGTCCACTTCCGTGCCATCGCCCGCTTCACGCTTCTGTCGATCTTCACCCTTCGTCATGGTGAACTCGTTCATGCGGAACAGCAGTTCCGGTGGGATGAGTGGTGCATCGGCTGGAGGTCCCGGTGGTCCAGGTGGTCCGGGTGGTCCTGGTTCTCCTCGTAGACCAGCCACACCTTCTGTGCCCTTTGGTCCTAGAGGGCCTTCGTTTCCAGGCGGTCCTTGAGGTCCATCGTTACCCTTGAGTCCTAGCGGTCCTACTGGACCCGGTTCACCTTTGGTGCCTTCGGGGCCTGGGACTCCTCGGACGCCTTTGTCACCTTTCTCGCCGGAATCACCCTTCAAACCGACCAGACCAAGCTCACCACGATGTCCTTTTAAGCCACGACGGCCACGATCACCTTTCGGACCCTTGGCGCCAACTTCACCCGCTTTACCAGGAGCTCCACTATCACCCGGCTTACCTACGGGACCGATTTCACCCTAGAAGAATTAAGATACAGATAAGTTAAGATTCCTTATTCTTCAATTACTCTAATTGTTCAACTCACCGAAGGTCCCGGAGATCCTCGCAATCCGGTAGGGGCATTCCTTGCGCTCCGGTAAGTCCTTGATTTCCCGGTGGTCCCGGCAATCCACGATCTCCCTTTTCTCCAGCCAAACCCGTCGTACCTTGCAGTCCAGCCGGTCCTTCTGGTCCAATCTTACCCGGCGGTCCAATCTCACCGGCAGCTCCCGGTGGTCCCGGTTCACCCGGCAGTCCAGCTTCACCCTGCTTACCATCGTCTCCATCCTTGCCAATATCTCCCTTCGGTCCGACGAGTCCCGGCTCTCCAGGATTGCCCGGGAATCCAGGTGGACCAGCAACTCCTTTAGGACCCTCCAGACCCGGCTGTCCTCGTTTTCCCGGTGGTCCAGGCGGTCCCGACTTTCCTTCTTCACCCTTCGGTCCGATGGAACCCTTTTCGCCTTCTTTGCCCTCGGGTCCAATTGGACCGGGTGGTCCTTGCGTTCCAGGTTCACCCGCAATTCCTTGCGGCCCTGGAGATCCTGGTGCACCGGGGCCACCTTCGGCACCGCGGGGTCCACGCCGGCCTGCCTCCCCTGGTGGTCCAGCTGGTCCAATCGATCCCGGTGGACCATCGTCACCACGGCCACCCTTCATTCCTGTTGGCCCTGGCATTCCTTGTGGTCCTGCAGGTCCCGGAGATCCAGGCAGACCAGTCGGTCCATCTTCACCCTTCGGTCCTGTACGGCCAATCTCGCCCGGAGGTCCCTTCTCGCCTGGTGGTCCAATTGCTCCCGGTTCTCCACGACTTCCTTGAGATCCAGGTGATCCCACGGGTCCCTTTGTTGGGGTGGATGCATCCAAGACATTACGCTTAATCTAGATATCCGGAGAGCTTACCATACTTACCGATTCACCCTGAGCACCCTTGAAACCCTTCTCTCCCGGTGGTCCCATATCGCCCTTATCACCATCCTCTCCTGGTGGTCCTACAGGTCCAGGTGGTCCAGCTAAACCTCGCTGTCCGGGTAAACCGTCTCGTCCCACTGGTCCGCCCAAACCTTGCTCTCCCCGTTCACCCTTAGCTCCGGAGGGACCGGGGGGTCCGGGTGGCCCAGGACGTCCTTCAGCACCAGGTGGTCCTTCCTTGCCTGATTCTCCTGGTTGGCCCTTGTCACCGATCGGTCCAGGAAGTCCGGGCAATCCAAGCTCTCCCTTGAGACCAGGTAATCCAGGCATTCCCATCATACCACGTTCTCCCGGGAATCCAGGCAAACCTTGCCCACCTTGTGGTCCATTCTTTCCCGGTGGTCCTGGTGGCCCTGTCTGGCCTTCTTTACCGGTATCGCCAGGTACGCCTGGTTCGCCTGGTAATCCCGGGAGGCCCGGAATGCCGGGCTCGCCAACTGGTCCAGGTTCACCCGTCGGTCCTTGTGGTCCAACAACACCGGGAGCACCAATCGGACCTGGATTTCCATTTTCACCCTGAAACAAGGAATGTTTAGAGAGGCTTGTAGAGCTAGAATGGAGTTGTACTTACCGGAGGTCCACGTTCGCCCGAAGCTCCCGGTGGTCCATCTTTGCCATGGTTTCCCTGTGGCCCTGGAAGTCCGATGAAACCACGAGGTCCTTCCGGTCCTTGCATACCGATTTCACCCTGTGCTCCGGGAGATCCTGGCTGGCCGGTATCACCTTTCGGACCGGTAGTACCGTCTGCTCCTCGTCTACCACGCGGTCCTCGGAATCCCTGCACAAACAAATCATTTGAGTGTCTTTTTACAGCACAGATCCTAGCCAAATTCTACTTACTCTTGGGCCAACTTCACCACGCTCTCCTTGAAGTCCCGTGTTTCCCTACGGATACAAAAATGGACACAATAAACATCAACATTTCGATTAACCTCGTCGATAGAGTAGAGACACTTACACGCTCGCCCTTTTCGCCCGGCAAACCGGCCATTCCAAACGATCCCTTATCACCCTTATCACCTGGCGGTCCTGGATAGCCCGGAAAACCCTGTACGCCTTGCTTTCCCTTGTCACCAGTCAATCCCATCATGCCAGTTTCACCCCGTGGTCCTTCGAATCCTTTCGGTCCTTCGGGTCCTTCCGATCCGGGCGCACCAGTTACACCCGGATGTCCACGTTCGCCCGGCGGTCCCATGTCGCCCTTATCACCATCGTGCCCCAGTTCACCCTTTTCACCCTTATCGCCCGCCGTGCCACGTTCTCCGTCATCTCCCTTAGGTCCACGGTTGCCGGGGAATCCTATCGGGCCCTGAACTCCTTGCGGCCCGACATCACCTTTCGGTCCGGCGATACCTTGGTTTCCATCCCGACCCGGTGGTCCATCTGCTCCCGGCAGACCCGGAAGTCCTGGCTTTCCATGGGGACCGGGAATACCCGGTGGTCCAAGGTTTCCTTGCGGACCTGGTGGTCCTACAGGACCAGGTGATCCCGTTTGACCTGGTGCTCCCGGTTGACCTTGCGGTCCAGGATTACCCTTAGAACCGGGGATACCTTCCGATCCGGGAAGACCTGGATTACCCGATGGGCCAGGAAATCCCCGTGGACCAGAGAATCCTCGCGGTCCAAGTTCACCCGGAAGACCTGGAAGTCCTGGAGGACCGTCTTCACCTTGTGCGCCATCATGTCCTTGGGTACCTTTCTCACCGACTCCTCCTTGCCGGCCTCGTTCACCTTTCTCTCCGGGAAAGCCGGGTAATCCAATCGGACCCTGTTCGCCTTTCACTCCTTGTAAGCCAGTCGCTCCTCGTTCGCCATCTCGTCCCGATCGTCCACGGCGACCTTCACGTCCTTTTGCGCCAACACCTCCCCGAGGTCCAATGGGTCCCTGCAAAGAACAAAAGCTTTACAACTGCACAACTCTTGAGAGATGGATTTAAGTGGAAAAATGCGTACAGGTTCACCAACATCTCCCGGCTCTCCTTTAGCTCCCTCAGGCCCAGGAGGACCGACAGCACCAGGAACTCCGGTAAGACCCATCGGTCCATCAGCACCTCGCATCGCTGTCATGTGTTGTGAGAGCATCTGTCTTAAGGCTTCCGCCTGCGAGTCTGGCCCTTTCTCATTGCCCGCAGAAGTCAGTGGCATCATGAACACATGGCCCGGTGGTCCTGAAGGTCCCGACTGTCCGTTAAGCCCGTCGCGACCAGGTTCTCCCTTCGGGCCTGGATCTCCGGGTGGTCCTCGTGGTCCCCGTATGGTCTTCACACCACCAACGATCGTAACGGTGGATTGAGCCGGGAATCCAACTGTCCGGTCCTCTTCTTCTTCAAATTCTGGCCCATAACTGCCAACCGAACCAGCTCGGGTACGATTCACAGTACTGCCACCTGGTTTAGTAGTTGGACCTCCGGCTCCCGTTGGTCTTGGTTCTCCACCAGCTGACGCATCGTATTCCGGATCAGGCAAAGGCAAAACACCGGGACGCAGTTGATCGTAAGCCCCGGGTGTTAGTTCCGTTCGGTTGCGTGCACTTCCATCCGGTTGTGTTTCTCCTGCACCAGCAGCTACTCGACTTAAATCTCCACCGAACTCTAAATTGTTGTAATAGTCATCGTCATCTCCAATCACCTCCAAACCTTCTCCATCACCGTACAGATCAGCGAAGTCTCTACCACTGGCACCGGAGGAGCTCGCCGAAGCTGCCTGTCTTCCTCGAGAACTACCAGCGCTAGCTTCACCGGCTACGGAAACCGACTCACGCAACACCTGGTCACGAATAGTTGCGCCAGCCGCTTGTGAGGATGCTCTACCTGAACCTGAACTAGAGCTAGAGCTGCTACTGCTTTGTGTACGACTGACAGATCCTCCACCAGTACCGTTGGACACTGTTCTTGTGCTCTGAATCGTAACGGTGCGAGTTACCGTTGAGGATGAACCAGACCCGATAGAAGATCCTCCACCTGGACAATCGGGTGCGTACTTGGTACAGATGTTGTACGCCTCATCCGGTGTGTTTGCAATCATAAAGAGTTGAAGATCACCCTAGTAGAAGAGCATAAAAAAGATGACTTTACACACTAGAACCCTTCAATAACGATTCTCATCCATACCGTGAAGAAACCATTCTCCTCGTTTAGCTGCAAACCAGTCAAGATAAGCCCATCCGTCACCAGCTGCACACCGTCCCTTCTGTTCAGTGGACGCGTGATCTGTGTACCGCAGTCCAGGATCAGCGTTACCGAGTTCCCTTTGATGCTTAACCCCAACCGATGCCACCGCCCATCGTCGATGCTCACACCGAAGCTGATCATGTTTTGATACTGGTCCTGCTCGTCATCTTCCGGGTTGCCATCGTAGTAGTACAGTGCCACGTCCCGGCCGACCATCAGCATCAGTATCTCGTCCGAGTCACTCGAGTAAACGGCAAACAGTGGTGCCCGTTCCAGGTTTGGACTGGCGCGAAGCGTTATCAGCAGGGAAAAATCAATCGGGAATCCTGCCGGAAAGCTCGTGATCGTCGGTATGCTGAGCACTGTGTCTTGGTTGAGATTGTAGGCTGGTTCCGGGTGCGGTTGATACTGATTGCGACTGCCATTACACATGCCGCTGGTAGGTGATATGCCGGACGGTAAGCTAGTCATACCGAACTGGTCGATCATGTCAACGAGTCCATCTGTAATGGCGAGAAAAGGAGCATTAATCGACTGTAAGCATTTATTGGATCTTATTTGACACCTTATTGAACCTTAACGCTTCTCGTCTTATGTGTGAAAAATTAAATTACCAGCAATTTTTTACAAATCGTTGTAGAGAATTCTGAGTTCATAATAGTTACACAACCGTGCTTTTAAAAACAATATTATATTGGATATAATTAATTAGACTACTTTTTCTAGTCCAGAGGAATGATTCAGTGCAACAAATAACATTTACTGTACTATTTTTAAACTATAGGACGTAGAAAAAAACATTTTACCTGCCCAAATTATGATGCGATTAGCGAATTGCATACTTTTAGGCGTATTTGCAATCGAATAACAAATCACCCCTACATGAATGCAATGTATTAAACATTTCTGCGAACAAAATGTTTCCACACAATTCTTATTAATTCTTTGTTTTCAGAAGGGAATGTTGTACATAATCAAAACAATTCAAACAAACAAAAACTAGAAGAACATTTGAATGTTTGAAATGTAATCCCCAGTGCATTAAATATTCATAATTCATTAACTCAAAGAATTCGAAGAAAATTTATATCGTAGTATTTGTTTAACACTTTATCAACTGTAGCATCAATCCGTGTTGCGAAATGTATACTGCTAGTACGGATTAGATTTCCTACTCAGTTTCATTCATTATTCAGTTGCGTGTTTATTGATTTATTTTCGTAGTAACTCTTCACAATATATTTTGAAATTGGCACACAAATAGGAAAGAATTAGTATTTTCTAATATTCCAAATAAAAAAAAAACCTATCAAAATCCTGGTAAACTTTGAACTACAATTCGTGCACTCCTTCATTTTACATTAATTACATTAATTAAAACATTGGAAACCTGTCTTAACTGATCGATTGTTAGAGAAAAATTTTAGTTTTTTCTACGTATTTTTTATGTGACATTAAATGTATGATCTACAGTGATGGATACGGTGCCACATTAACAAAGTTGTCGATAGAAACCCTTCGCAATTCGCACTTGAATGTAGATTAATTACAGCACGGTCAATCCAGCACCCAACCGGGTAACATTGTTGCTGTGTGCATGTGCAGCTTTTCACGCCTGCATCATACTCGCCAACACGGAACGAGCAAAGCAATGATTTAAAACCCATAAATTTCCATAAGCCTTCATTGACCGAAACCGGACAATGCGTACCCGTTTGACCCACCCGGAATCGTGCCATCGTGCGTGTGCTGCTGTGTTTACGCAGATTAACCGAATGGCGTTACAACCGTTGTTGCTGTAAACGTTGCACAAACACGGAATGCGCTTATGATGTTTCAGCGGCATGATTATCATTATGATTACAACGATTACACTGCTTCACTGTTGGGAAGTGAACATGGGACATGGGACATGGGATTTATGCGAGGGATTCAGAATAACAAAACACCCTCCCCCCCGGACCAGGTGTCAGGTAATCGGGTGGGTTTATTCGCTTAACCTCTTGATACATGATTTTTGCACCGAAAGGGGGTTTTCATTTGCATTTTGCTGATTTATGCCATTTGTAGTGCCTGTCGAACGGGAAAACGCTTTAGTTTTAAACAATATGGTAAGGCCGTTATATTGGAAGAAAGCAACAAAAAAGTCTGTGGGTAGAGTAGACTTATTTTATGATATTTATGGTTGATAATGCTTTACATTAGATAATTCTGAATTTTTTAACTTAAAAATATTGAGAATCCTTTTTTAACAACCTCATTGCATACTTCTAGGCGTTTATCGGATTGTATTTATATTTTTACCGAAATTTAAACTTAAAATTTAGTTTTCAATCGATAATATTGACGATAATTTTAGTACCATCGAGTAGAATTAATAAAAGTAATAAATTAATTTGAATTTATGTATTGTACATGGGGGCGGCCCGGTGGTGTATCCGATAGCGGCGCCGGTCTTCACACGGCAGGACCGGGGTTCGAATCCCGGCGGACCGCCTCCCCGTACGCAGGACTGACTATCCAGCTACGGGTATAACTAAGTCACAGAGAGTTAGCAATTGCTAGCAGGCCAAGACCTACAGAGGTTGTAGTGCCAGAGAAGAAGAAGAAGAAGTATTGTACATGCAATGCCTTCAAAATCTTATTTGAACAGGTTTTAAATTTGAAGAAGTCATATTCTATGGTCCGTCACTGTAGTAGAGAAAAATATTATATTATTTTATAGTAACTGAATCGTTAGTAAAGTAAAATTTAATGAATCTGAAAACTGATGTTGACGAATGGATTGAAAATAGCATTATTAATTTCAATTACTGACTTATTGCATACTTTAAGGCGTATGCGTTTCGAAATCCCGAATTTAATAGATTACCGTAGAATTATTTTGCATATTTTTAGACGAATTTTATATTATGTTCTCCAAATTTAACATTTGTTTTCATTTTCTTAATTTTTTAGAGGAAAGTATAATCATAACTATTTTGCTGATTCTAGCCACACTCGTCAAAGCACTTATCGTCTATCACCATCTCGGTCAGTCAGTATGCTAAACCGATCTAAGCAACACATGTTAAAACACTTTCCCGACTTACCCGTCCGTGGTTCGGCAGCTGCGTACACGATCAACCCACTAACGACCATCGCCACGACAACGATCGTCTGTGTCGTACTGACCCATGTCGGGGGGTTACCCATACCGTGACGCTTCCTTCGCCCCCGGGGACGATGAAAGGACACGCCGTACTGATGCAACTGCTGCATGCCCTCTGGCGGTTCGATGCGAACGAAAAATCCACCTCTGGCGCATACACGCAGCCGGTTTTCCCTGTTTTTCCCAGCAGCGCACACGCCTAGTTTAGACCTCACTCACTTTATGTTTCCTTAAGCTTTCGTTTTGACCCCAAATACACTCACGCACACGCACACACACTCATTGAACAACAGCTGGACTAAATTAGGACGTCCGTGGCTCGTCACTTCACATCCCTGTCGCTTCCGGTGTCGGATGATTTCACTAAAGTAGATAAAAAATGTAAGCAAAACCAATATAAATTTATATAAATAGCTCACTTCATTAGACTGTAATTAATTAAATAAGCGAAACAATCTTTTAAATACAAAACAGAAATATAGAGCACGATAGGAACAGCAAAAAGCAGCTACCGAAACTATGTCACTTCCACTGAACTACTTTCCGTGTTCTTTTTCGTTATTTCCTTTACTGGGACACACTTTGGTTGATTCCATTTCTTTTTCCTCTTTTAAATTTCACTTCACTTTATCAAAACTGTCACTCTGTTCTCATTAGAACTAGAACAGTGAGTAGCCAAGCAAATAGAACCAAGCGAACGTCTTATCAACATCACAGAAATAGCAGCATAATTAGGCTAGCAGCCGAATTTAAGCCACGTGGTAAGCCGGAAAGTGTTTGATAAACTGACAGAAACCCTTAAATATTCTTTGCAGAAAACACTTCACACACGATCTTTTACACTTATACTAAATCTTCATGTTCAAATGGTTGCTAATTCGCCAATAAATCTATTCCAAATTCACTTCATCCACACCGTAGGAACCTACTTTTCACGGCGCCGAGTTTCCGATCTGCAGGCCACGAACAACGATCACCAACTGATCGGAAGCCGGGCTGCGCACAGGCTTTTAGTGCCGGGGCGTTAAGAAGCGTTTAGATTGTGATGCATGCCGCCTGTACGCTTCTTGTTGTTAGCTGCCACTGCCTGTTGTTCTTTCACTGTAGCTGGAGAAGCGATTACTGGCAATGGGGTTTTGACTACAAGGAACGGGCACGATCGGATAAAGGGGTGAAAAACATCGTGAAGTAGAACACATAGCTAAGCAGAGACAGAAAACGGAACATTATTAGCAAATGCTGTTGACAGATTGATCTTTCGGGGTGACTTGTTTTGCTAAAATACTTTTGATAACCATAATGTGTGTAGCTCTTCTCTAGTAGCTTAAGCTTAGGTTGAAACAACATGTGTTTCTTTAAAAATGTATAACAATAATTAAGGGTGTTTGTGTTTTATAACTATTTGTATCTTGCAAAAGAGTAATGTAGTGCAATTTTTGCTTCAAAATGGTACAGCATCACACTACCTATTAGTTCTTTAGTGCTATCTATTAGTTCTGTATCTTCGCTCTTTGATCTAGAGTGACGTCTACTTATCCTTAATAAATACAATAAAAACTTCAATCGTGTCACTAGTAATTGCTTGAATTTTGGTAAATTTATCTTAATTATTTGCATATAAATATCACGTGAAGGAGTTTTCCTATTATTCTTGGCAACGACAGCATTAGATAGGACAACAGCATGAGTAAAAGTACAAATTTCAGACTCGTCTGCAGACACTCATTAGAAACATCCCTGAAACAGTTGCTCCGGATGAATGAGTTTATATGCGGCGCTTGTGAAATTATCTGTACACGTTATCCTGAATATAAAAGCTGATTTGGTTTGATAAAATCTTCTCACCAATAATGATCGGCTAGAATAAAAACAGATCTAAGAACATGAATCTATGGTTCAGTATAGTCGATTTCGGCAACCCAAAGTGATAGATTTCTAGTTCATAATAATCACTCCAACGGACGTCTTACAAGCGTTCACTGTCGGTTTTTGTAATATTTTATTGAAGCCAGTAGTGATGGGCGCTCGGAATCGGAATTACCTGGTTCCGATTCCATAGGTGGAACCGGCTCCGAAACCGATTCCGGATCCGGGCGCAGTGGCGGATTAACCGGTACACTTTCTGAGCGGCCGCGAGGTGCCCGATCTCGTAGGGAACCCCAAAAAATTAACTTAGGGGGGAACACCACCCCCTCCCCCCTCACGTACTTAGAAAGAACCAGTTAAACACATCTTGCAAGGGTCCGGATCCGAGACCTACTGTTCGGAATCGATTCCGCTAAATTCGGAGCGCTCCGGAATCGATTCCGATCAAACCATCGTTTCGCCCATCACTAGAAGCCAGACTTTTGGACAAATGAATATCAGATAGATTTGGAGCTGAGGCCCCACTTGTTGACTGAAATTCGTCAAGAAGTCCGCCTTGAGTCAACCTTAAATTTGTGTTTCATCTTGCGTATCAATTCAATAAGGAGGTTACAGAGACTCTGTATTGTTGAGGCTGACAGCTAAATAGTAGCTGGCAACACTGCCTATTATTAATAGATCAAATTGATGGCGAAATATAGTAGAATTGCTATCAAGTTGCTCACTCGAGTTGAGACATTTTATAAGAGTTGTTTTAGATGCCAGCTGTTTCATGTACACCGATGAGTTCTGGTTGTGTACTTCCATACAAATGCGTCTTTTGATCAGCTAGCAGGGTGCCGTATTTTTAAGACGACATATCTACTGTCATTGCTTTAAAAGCCGCTCCACACGAAGCGCAAATCCAAGCGCAACTACGATTTTGCGAACAAAATGCTGTCAAATTCGTATGGTATGACATTACTGCCAGCCTTCGCGTTTTAGTTTGCAATCTAGTTTGCGCTTCGTCTGGAGCGGGCTTAAAGCGCAAACTAGATTGCAAACTAAAACGCGAAGGCTGGCAGTAATGTCATACCATACGAATTTGACAGCATTTTGTTCGCAAAATCGTAGTTGCGCTTGGATTTGCGCTTCGTGTGGAGCGGCTTTAAAGCCCGCTCCAGACGAAGCGCAAACTAGATTGCAAACTAAAACGCGAAGGCTGGCAGTAATGTCATACCATACGAATTTGACAGCATTTTGTTCGCAAAATCGTAGTTGCGCTTGGATTTGCGCTTCGTGTGGAGCGGGCTTAAAAGCCGCTCCAGACGAAGCGCAAACTAGATTGCAAACTAAAACGCGAAGGCTGGCAGTAATGTCATACCATACGAATTTGACAGCATTTTGTTCGCAAAATCGTAGTTGCGCTTGGATTTGCGCTTCGTGTGGAGCGGCTTTAAGAGTTGACGTTTATGCCTTATCAACTGAAAGATCTTGTAGGTATCCTTCTTCTTGTTTTCAATGACATGTTTGTGTACAGCAAAGATTACTTTTCGCAAATGAATCATGAGAATAGCATTAATATTGATGCTTCTAATTCTATTTTTAAATTAATTTCTAATTTCTTTATTTCCCCTAAATAATTCATTCATAAATTCTGCTCTTATTGATTTATGTAGATCAACCACTGGACCACACTGGAAAGATAAACTTGCACCACCAGCAAGAGAACGCGTTGGAAAAACTATTAAAAACATTCCGCAACCACTAGTCAGCAGCCACGGGTTGTCACTGTCATCACTCACACCATCTCTAGAAAACATCTCGGTGCCCTCCCCCACCGATCCAAAGTAATCTGACTGATGGCTTTTGATTAGTTTAGCAGATGTTTGTCGGACGTTGAACGGGCGTCTTGAAGATTGTTGGCAAATTCGGCTTACTTCTTTCGAAGAAGCGAAATCCACCAGCAAACACTCGAAAGAATCCCTCATTGCCTAGCTACCGTTGCGCGTGCAGCAAGTATTTAGTGTAACATTTGCACTTGCCACGTGTCCATTGCACACCTCGAACGAGGCTTTCGTTTGTTTTTTGTTTTTGTTCACAAACACAGCAAGGGACTGTCCACTTGAATGGTCCATAATCCGAAGCGGCCAGTTTGTGTTTGTTTGAGCGAAATATCACGCGTGCCGGATTTGGTGCGACTTTAGGGCAATTTCGTAAAAATCATGCCATTTTCCAGCAGTTCCAAAAGGGATGGAGGGAGTTTTATGTTTCGCTTTTGCTTTTAGTTTAAATTTTTAATGTCACAAAAATATTTTTTGAGTAATTTAAGCAAAAACTTACCAGTTTTCAACTTAGCTTCAGCAATGCAAGAAACATCGTGAATAACTGAATGCATCCTACAAATTGCATACTTTTAGGCGATTTTTAGTGAGCTTTTATCACTCTAAATTACAAGTCTGAATCGTGTTCTTGTACGTTTTAAGCGTGCAATAATCTGGCACCTAGGGTGTTACAAGAAATTGTCTTCAAAACACACCCAAAATCTTCACCAGAATTACCAACCACATGCAGTTGCTACCGGCTGAGCGTAAAAACGAACGCCCTCACCAGCACTCCGGCACTGACAACGCGTACGATTGCGCGAGAACTGGGCAGATGACAATTCCATTAGCGCCAAACCCGTCGCCTCCGTTGGACCAAAAAAGGCTAAATGGCGTTTCCTATTCATCCATTTTGAATATTCATCGAGTGTGATTTCACTTTGTACCCGAAAGCCGCCACCGTTGGAATATGTCTTTTTTTTTTGACGTCGTTGTCACATCTTTCGTTCTGTTTTGGCCCAGTTCCTGGTCACGGCACCAGCTACTAGGTGATCTTGGTATATGTCACTGTGGAGATGTTTTTTTTGCCCCATTTTAGATGGTGAAAGGAGGTTGCCTTAGGACGGGGAGAGTGAAGAATGAAAAATCCTTTCCCACATCTGGTTTTTTTGGGGGAGAAAGGAAAGGACGGAAAGAGAAAAAGGGAAGGGATGTATCTGAGTGTAACGGCACATCACGGTATCATCAATATCCTGGATGCTTCTGCTCCGAACGTGACAAATTGGTTACCTTTGATGTCGCTCTACCGGGCGATCCTGTGTCATTAGTTGTCGTTGTTGTGGGAATTGTGGGAAAGGGTCACACAATACTAGCACGACCAACGGTATCGAAATGGTTGGCGACGCAATACGAAACCTACATTCGTGGGTAGATGTCTTTTTATACTTATATTTCATCTTTCTCGCAGCAGCTTTTACTATTTCTGGTGATGAAGAAAAGTGTTAAATTGTTTATTTTTTGCACAAATAACACGAAAAAATAATAAAATCCCTTAATTTTAAAAATACTCTTATCCAGCCATGCTGCTTTATTGCATATTTTAAGGTGTAACTAACTCTAACAAAAAAAAGGTCCCATTAAAAAGGTGTTAATCAGAAGTACTATGAACTGGACAGCCTAGAGGAGGAAACCAAACTCTTTTTCTTTCTTGGCCTAACGACCTCTTAGGTCATGCCTGCCATTTCTGGCTTACTTGACTTATTGTTACCGCATAGTTGGATAGTCAGTCCTCACTATGGGGGAAACGGCCCAGATGAGACTTGAACCCCGGTCCTGCCGTGTAAAAACCGGCGCCGCTGTCGCATCTACCACCGGGCCACCCGGTGAAACCACCCGGGAAACCAAAATCATGCAGTACTTTACTGGCAAAATGAAAAATAGTAGTACCTCAAGTCAGAAAAAACGCCTGCATGTATGCAATGTTCAAACACAATCATTATAATGCTCGATTTATGGCATACAAGCTAACAGTTTTAAACGTAGTTACTCGCTATATGTTAGAAGGAAGCTGACTAAACATTAAAATTTTCTAACTGAAGTCATCATTAACCATCGCATAAAATATTGCATTGCAAACAAAGATTGCATACATTTTGGGTGTTAAAGTTATCATCCTTGTGTCGTAGGATTGCATATCATTATTGATTCTCTCATAAATTTCTTTTTTCTTGTTTTTTTTCCAATCTTTTGCATGTTTATCGTGTTATAAAGTAATTCATTGTATGTGTTTCGTCTGTCTTTTTTTATGTTCTGTTTATACCTACTGTTTTCTGTATTTTTTTATTCATAACGAACGGTTGTTCGTTATTTCTATACTTTTTCTAAATGTTTACTGTTCTATTCTGTAAATGTAACTACTGCTTTCTGTGTTTTTTTCTTTATCTACTGTTTTCTGTATTTTTTTATCATAACAAACGGCTGTACCGTATTTCAAAACTCTTTCTAATTGTCCATTACTACATTTATTTATCTTACATCAGCATATTCTAACTATTTCTCAAAATTATCCTATTATATCATTTAACTTTCGCATTTCCTCTAGGAGGATTACTCTATGAAACACAGTATCTTCTTATTTTCTATGGACTGGAAGCTTTTACTCATCGAATGACACATTTTAGTACTCGTATCGCTTTCAAGCCGCTCACCCATTCGATCCACCTTACAACCAGCTTCTGACGCTCGGAACGGAACCATTTGTCCCTCATTTTATTCATCCCCGCAAACCCTTCACTCAACCGGCTCACCCCACACACCTTCAACCACGGAACAAACAACCGAGAAACAGCCAGTAATGACATTGGCAGAAAATTCAATCCACGCTCATCCACGTTAGATCGGCCCGAGATTGATTGTGCCACAGTCCCGTGTGGCATGTTCCACCGATTACGGAACAGGAAAAAGCATCCGGAATTCGGGATACAACAACCGACCGGTACCGGGCCTCAATTGAAATATTGATGTAAAATAAATAATCGATATGTAATAGAGCGATCGGGCCGCTTTCACGTCTAATCGTTGGTACTGTATCGTTTGAAATAAGATCGAAACTACACTTCCGCCCAAAAAAAAAACAACAAGCGTGGAGATTGATTATTTACGAATGAGAGAGAAAAAAATGTGCTGATTCACGGAATAAGGAATTCGGAATATACGATTTCGAAACGGAAATGAGCAGCCTGTAGGCGATTAATTGGGTGAGATTTTTGCACGGCTTTATTACGCATTCGGTGGCCATTGTTTTGAAACGCGATTTCGGTTGTGTTAAGCAAGAGATTGATTAGAATTCACGTTTCCTATGTTTATAATTGCTTGTTCCTGCTTTTAGTAATAAAACGCCTACCAGTATGCAATATTCAATACATTTGTCTGCAAAATCTTGAAGTATTTCGAATGCTCTTTCAAGATTTTGGTAGACATTGAGAAGGGTTCTAAAAACATAGATTGCATACATGCAGGAGCTATTTTGAAAACCATTGCATACATGCAGGATTCAAAATACAAAATTCTAACGCTTATTTACCATTGAAATATGCGATCATTTCATCAAACAAATAAGTAAAGTTGAACTCTAAATCGTTCTAAACACCGCCACAAACTTACCTTGAAGTTGATTTATAATAAACCCTCTTTATTACCCTCATTTGTAGCCAACGGGAAATAAAATTGTGTCCTTAGAATTAATTCAATGTTGCCCTTTTTTCCAGAGGAAATCATAATTCTTCTTTTCTATCTCGCATCGTTCCTCCAACGTTTGAGCAAAGGAAATGAATGCCCCAGGTGCCAAACAAACCGACCGGTTACGGTTTGGTCCTGCTGTGGCCACATTGGCTACATTAAAAATCTCTCATCAACTTCCACCGGCTGTATAATACTATTGTTCAGCACGAAAGCCATCGTCCTACCTTAGAACGGACAGCACGAGCTTAAGCACGGCTAACCTACGCTACCGTTACCGACCGACCGCGTACACCCTAGCAGTAACAGTTGTTGCCGTTCTCACAATAATAATAATGTTTTACAAGTATCAGCATCACATCATCTACCTCCCAAGCACGGAGGTAGCAGTACATCCAGAAACCGGCTCCAATTCGCCTTCGTGGCAACCGTGTTCCGAGAAGGCCGAACAGGAAACGGAAAACTTCCCGGATGATCCTTACACCGACCGAACTGGCGAATAATGCTTGTCGGTCGAAAAGCGACCTGCACCTAGTACGGACGGTTAGTGAGGTGCGAAATTACTTCCACCTTGTTCTAGTGGGAGGCGGACAGATCATCGGTCCGTGCTCGTGGTACGGAACACACGGAACGTCATAAAGTGGAAATGTTGCTGCTGCGGTGAAGGCAACCTCAATCTTTCAGCCTGGTTCGAGGGCCGCTCGTTACGTTCATCATCGGTCACGAAAGCGACAAGATGAGCTCATCTTCCACGAGATGGCTCTCGGTGGGATAAGGCATGTTGATGATTTCCCCGGCAACGTGCACAGTGGGTGAGATTTGGAAGCTTTTAGGACAAAACTTATTAAAAATGGGTAAATTAAGCTCTAGTGTTAAAGAGTACTTATAATGACAATTATTATTGAGCTGTTAATATCAGAATGAAAATTAGCAGCGTACTGAATCTATATTCGGATTGTATTAACATTCTATTTGGACCTTATCAAGGAGCAGACCAAGTTACACTCTATTCATAAAGATTTATTTCTATTTTACTTTTATTTTGTATTTTAATGCGTCGCTGACAGGATAGCCTAACAAAGGCTATTAAGGAAACAGCAGATTGTATAGTTTTAGGCGTATATAAATTAGAACAGGATAATCAGCTTAACAATCGCTACAGAAACATGCACCATGGAAATACACACTATTGAGCATTAAAAAAGCAAGGAAAAATCTCTCTCGAGTTACTCAACGGCCTTTCTCATTCTCGTCAAGCTCCGGGCGCTACAAAATATTTTTAATATAAAAACACCATGTTGTATTTAGATTTTTACTACATTAAGTATATCTTGTTTGCGTTCACATATTGAGATAACTTGGGATCTAAACTTTAGTATTTAATTTCTATCAACAGTACAGTAAGTTCATCAATAACACGATATTTAAGTTATACGAAGTTATAAACGTTGGGTTTATTATGTATGAATCCACATCCATCTATATTTTGCTTCATACGTATAAGCAATTTGTTAAAAATTGAAAAAAAATTTCAGGAAGATGAAAAATGTTGCCAAACGAAATTCCTAAAGAAATACATAAATGAATATATCAGATACGCCTTGAACAATACAACACTAAGACCACGAACAATAATAATAATTACATACCTTTTCAACTGCAGAATAACACTGAAATCTAAATAATTAGGTGTCAATAGCTTGAAAAAAATAGTGCAAAATTCAGATCATTTCATATTGATTATTGATCAAAATTTGACAGTTTTCCTTTACGCATGACGTTTGGTTGTTCGTGTACCTGCAGTAAGCAACTTTCCGATAGCTCAAATAAACTTTTTTTATTTCCAAATTACCATTACTAATAATTTTAACCAACCGGTTTTTACCACCACTAAACAATCGCCCACAGTGCGACCGAACCCGTACAACGAGAGCAAAAGTTCTGTTCCGTTCTATCCCAAAACTCCACGAACCGAACGAAACACACACTACCGGGTGCCTAGCTCCTTGGCCGCAGATTAGAAAATTTCCGAAAGTTATAATGTTTGTTTGTTTCACCGACAAAAGGTGAAAATGATTAATGGCAAACATCTGGATCAGTTCCGGTGGTTTACTGGGTGATCGTACCGGTACCGTAGAGCGAACGACTCGGATCACCCGCAACAAGGTGTGGTGGCGTCGTGGCGATGTTATTCCCCTTATGCCCGACTTATCTCGCGGCTTTCCGGTGCGCCTCCACGCAAAACCCTGTAACTGCTTAATGAGGAAACTTTTCCGCTGCCCAACATTACCTGCAAACACTTCCACTTTGTTGCTTTGTTGAGTTCTCTCGGTAAAGATGGGCTTATGAATTGTTAAACATCCTTTTTCGCCTTTTTCCCTCCAAATGGAACTCCTCGTGGCACATTCACATCCTGACCCGGTGTCGGTGTGGTCGGTACTTGGAGTGAAAGCCGGTTCACCGACTGCAAATGGTGGTGGTGGCGTACCGGGTTTTTGAGGTATGCTACGAATTAATTAGCCCGTTGGTGGTCGGATTTTCTTTTTGTCTCCGGTTTTTTTGGTTGGGTTTTGTTCTCTTTTTCCCCCCGTATCGGTTGCTCCGTGGGTCTGTGTTTTTCTGACTGCTGCTTTCATTTCATGCTGGACTGAAATTCAATTAGGCGAGAATTGATGTTTTTCGGTGCGATTAGAATCTCATTACCGGGTTTGGCGAACGGAACACACACACACAGAACACAGAACCGGTGCCAATTTTCTCGATGGGTGGGTGTGAAGCTTCCTTTTTTCGTATGACACGAACCCCCACAGGATCATCATTTGCTCGTTGCGTACGGGTGTTGCCAGTGCCATGATGTTTTGGGCCACCGTTAGCACGAATAACTCAGCCCCATCGACGTACCGTCCCACATTAAAAGCATCATTAAATGGGACGTTGCAAAAAAGCAACAAACAAACGGTAACGGTGGTGCAAATGGTAAAACCAAACACGACAAAAAAAGACACACACCAACAAACAAAACCCCAAAATCATAATTAGCATAAACAAATCAAATCAAATTCAATTAGGCAAATCCTGTCAATCCTACTGGTACGGTGAGGTTGCGGATCCGTGGCGGATAATTTTTCTCGTGTTCTGGTGTTGTTTGCTCTCTTTTTTTAAGTGTCTTTCGGTAAATGGGTTTTATATTTTTTTCTAACAAATGTTCCAAATTATTATTATTTACATTTTTTTTTCATTTTTGATTACTTTCATTGATTTTCGTTTAGTTTTCATATAATTACAACTTTGTTTTTATTAACTATTTATTTGCTTCTGTTGCTTGTTTTAATTAGACTTATAATACTTTGTATTTTAAATTTAGTCTTTTATATAGTCTTAGTCATCTCCTCATTCGCTTATCCCATTAATGCTTTTCAATCCTTTTCCATTTCCTGTTTTTATTATATTAAATTCTCCTCTTTAATTCAACATATTTTACCATAAGCTCGTATCGTTTATGCATTTGGTTTTGTTCTGAAATGTTATTTGTATATCAATAACCACATCCAACGAAAAATGTTTTAGTTCCTGATTTTTTTTATTTATGTCTATTCATATTTATTTAATTACACTGATTCTATATTTTTATTAACTCTTTTCGCATCGAAAGAATTTTAGTGACAAATGTTTCATTATGAAATTTGTAAGCTTAAATTTAAATTATAAAATTCAATGTCATTTTTTCATTGTTTACATTATTGTGTTGATAGATTTCATTTTGGGGCGGCCCGGTGGCGATGCGACGGCGGCGCCGGTCTTCACACGGCAGGACCGGGGTTCAAGTCTCATCTGGGCCGTTCCCCCATAGTGAGGACTGACTATCCAACTATGCGGTAACAATAAGTCTAGTAAGCCAGAAATGGCAGGCATGACCTAAGAGGTCGTTAGGCCAAGAAAGAAGAAGAAGATTTCATTTTATCGTGTTATTTTATTATAATAATTTTAGCTACTATTATGTTCTTCAACTTTGGTTTTCTTAATATTCTTTTTAACTTTCAGGAATTTAAATTTCTGTTCACATATTTTATAGTTTTTATCTATATTCATTTGTTTACTCTATCTCTCTCTCTCTCTCTCTCTCTCTTTCTTTCTCTCTCTCTTTTTCTCTCTCTTTCTCTCTCTCTTCCCCTTTCGCTCTCTGTTTTTTTATACTTATGAATTTTTACTTGTTTTTATAAATAGTTGGTAAAAGTTCAACTTTGATTGTTGTAGTGAAGTTGTGCTTATTAATTTTTATTCAATTCTATTGGTTTATTTTTTATTTCTGTTTGCCTTCATCCTTTTCAGCCTTTGTTGAATTTTTATACCTTTTACTAACTACAATATTTCTATCTCTTGTTTCAATTTACTCGCTTTCTCTTTATGTTTGTGGTTGTTTAGCTTTAGCATTTCCTTATTGTTTTCTCATTAGTTTTGTATGTTGTTTAGCCCAATTGAGGTTATTTATTATGTTTTATAATCTTTATTATCTATTCAAAATTAAACAAACAATATTTTTATTTACTGAATCATTACTTCTGCTTTGTTTGATATAATCAAATAATATTTATGGCAAACCATATCGGTAATTACTGGTCCATATTATTAATCAAGCATTCCCTCCCCCAAAAAAAAAAAGAAGCTATCATCACTTTAGGTGACAATTATTCATCTCTTCCAGTACCACTTTCCCCATCCTTTCACCACATTCCACATCAATATCAATCAATCATCGTACCATCCTAAATGGAGAAGCAAAGTGAGATATGCAAAGGCATCGACACCATCCGTTCGGTGGACGAAGCGCGATGCACGGGCACCGAATATTGTCACATCCACTTAATGTGTCCCGGTGCTACCCCGTCAATGTTGTCATCAGAAAGTGCATAGCCCCCACAGGGACGGAAAGTGCTTTTCTACCTTGAAGGTGTGGCACACTCTGACGGTTTGGGGGGGGGTTGGTGAGCGTGTGGATGAAATAAAATGTAAAATACATTTAATAAGAAAGTAAGATGGTGCAAACGGTGCAAAAAAAGCATCTCCCGCTATCGGTAAAGTACCCGCTCGGGACGCTCAATTAGTGCAGTGTCACGAATTCGGATTCACGGCTTGTGAGTGTCCTGATTCCTGTTTTTTTTTTTCGCTCTCGTTTCGACTGTTTTTTGCGTTGTGCAGCGACACAAACTGTGCACGGATCGGGTGTTGCTCGGGTGTTGTTGCTCTTATGATTTATTCCTTCGCGAAATAAGTGCCTGGTAGGTGTTAATGGTGAAGGCGTGTGAAATTGCTGAAAGGCCAATGTGTATCGTATGGTTTGGCGACAGGACACGTCGCTGAACAAAAAACATAAAACAACTGATAACTAAGAGCGATGCTCTGAGGATACTTTTTTACGTGATTGCACAATTATTGAGTGATGCACACACTTATTTAGGTCACACGATGCTTTAGGCACAATTACTTTACTTAATTATGAGTGATAATTTACACAAAAAATTAGTATTATCCAAGCTTATTATTCATTAAAAGGAATGTTTATGGGTCCTTATTGGCTAGCACTGGTAACAGTTTACTGATAAAATTAGAAAAAAAACCAACGTTATAGCACTCTGTATGGATAGCTCTGGCCAACCTGAAAGGATTTTTAGATTTGGATGGTTTAGTATTCTCATTCATGTCGTGGACTTCTCAAAGCACCAACATCCAGGACTTGAGTTCATTTACAGCGAATAGATCTTGAAGGACCATTTACAGCTAATAGATCATGTTCTTATTCGTCTTATACACGTGAGAGTCGTAGAGTTTCAAAGTTCGGAGACCCAGATGATAGTCAAGATGCCCCGCTTGATCAAGGGATTTTTATGTGATTTAGTTAATATTCTAAGAGATGCTCATGCTTAACTCTATACCTTACTCTGTATCCGACGACGTTTAAGAAAATTGCATTAAGAAAATCTAGTTATCTAATCTATTTATGTAGTATTACGTCTTTAATCAAGACATCCCTTCCCCCGTGATTAAGAAGTGTAAATCTTTGTTTGCTCCGCTTCTGAATCGTATTTTCAATTGCTGGTTCCAGTACATAAGTAGGGGGATAGATCCGATGCTCAGCACTACCGTGGTGTCTCCTGCTTTGTGCTTCAGACAAAATTTTAGAATACGTTGTCCTTTCGTCAACCCGTCCTTGTGTAGTTCCACATCTAACCTCATGTCCCTCGTTTTGTCAATGTTTGTAAATATGTCCAGTGACCGTCAAGTGGATGCAGTCTTTACTAACTTTAAAGCCTTATTTTACTGTATTCCTATTGACCTTTTACTTGCCAGATTGGATAGACTCGGGAGTCCTATTCTGTCTTGGTTAAGTTCAGATATCCGTGGTATTACGTATCAAGTTAGAATTCAGGACTCCTTTTCTGGTCTAATTTTTAGATTGTCAGGTGTTCTGCAGGGTAGTGTTTTGAGTCTCCTGTTATTCCTATTGTTCGTGAATGATTGTGTTGATGTGGTTCCCTCGCACGGTGTCCTCCTGTATGCTGATGATTATAAAATCCTCCTTCCTGTGTTGACGATTGTTGTCGTCTCCAAAGTTTCTTCGTTGGGTTCTCAAAACTTGTTTGACGTTCATATCCCGTTGTCGAGAAATTATCGTTGTGTTCCGTAGTCAGTATGATACTTGAGGCAGGGTGACTGGCCCTGCGCTCAAGCCCCCAGTATCTCTGGAGGGCCTCGTGGTGGTTGGGTTTTTCGTCTGGTAACCCACCCGACGTTCAGGCAGTCTGGTTACCCAGTCTGCCCACCCCCTCCTGTTCAGCCGAGCTCCACCATCCGCCCAAGGGGTTGGGACTGGCCCGTTTACCCAAGCTTGGATATATGGTGGAACAGGTTACCACTCTGCACGACGGGGACGTGACGGAATAGGAGTTGAGTAGGAGAGCCTATGTAACCCTTTACAGGGTCTCGGATCCTACCCCATTAGCAGAGTAGTCAGCGGTATCGAGGATTGTTGCTGCAGGCCAAGACCTCGAAGCGGTTGTAACGCCTGATAAGTAAGTAAGTATCCCGTTGTCATTTCATTGATTCTTCAGAATATTTAAAGCAGATGTTAGCATACACATGATATAATGTGACATCGCATAAGCCTCCAGATCAGATCATATCTTGTCGATTAGAACCGAGAATGAAAGCTCTATACATTCTTCAACTTCCCTTTCATTTTACCATCTTTTTTACTTATGTAAAGGAGTAAAAAAAATCTACTTTTATTCTTAGTGGTGCTATTAACCATGATTCTTTTAAAAACCACTCCAATTTTCATCTAATGTTAGTTTAAATCTTTTATGCTTAAAGAAAATAATAATTAATACTTCGAAACAAAATTAATAGAAACCTGCAGGAGAACAAAACTAATTCTAGAACAAACAGTATCGCTTTATCATCATCCATAAACTTCATCTCAGTAGGCTGGTTCGTACGAAAGTCACCCTACCACGATCAACCACCACATTCGGTACACCCGGGGGCAGGTCCAAAACAAGAAAGAAAGTCACCATTCGCAACACAATTCCGGTCAGCAAACGGTCGCAGCATGTGGCTTTGCGTGAAACAATCTCGCACGCTTTCTCACAACCGTGACTTACCGGCGAGCACGAGGAAGTAATCGAGCTGTGCCCCAGCGTTAGTAGCGTGTCGATCCTGATTAAACCGTGCGTAAACGAATGCTCTGGATGTGTGTGTGTGTCAGCAAGACACTCTCTCACTCTCACTATCGCGCATCATTTGTTGTTCGTCGATGGATGAATGAACGTGCCGAGCACGGAGCCATGCGAAAGGACACGCTGCCGTTGTCGTATGAATGAATGAATGAGCGTACGCTGGTGTGCGTGTGTATGGTGCCCAGCGTAATACGCCGAAACGGAAACGGATATTCGTACGCAAACTCCACGCCCCATTGCCAGTGTGGTATGGTGTGTTGGTGTGCGAGCAATAAATATCTCATCAGGTAGGCCACGCCTCCCGGCAAAGGATATGGCGTCTATCGCTCGGTACATAGCTTGTTCACCTTCGTTGGAATAAGCGGAATATTTCATGTTTTCCGGTGTTGCAAAGTTGCATAGCACTTTGCCAGTGGAGTAGATTTAAAGGTACGCGATGGGTGATCCTGTGTAACTCAGTGGCCTGAAGGTTGGAAGGATGAAGATGGCAATTGCGGTTGCCACACAGCAGCAGCAGCAGCAGTCGGTCAGGTCGGATTTTACGCTACTGACAGTGGCGAAACTACCCAACACAGCTCCACAACTCCATCATGCTCGGTGGAGAGCATTAGCCGTCGTATACCTTCCACCAAAAAGGGCTCACAAACTGACATACGATGTCGGGATGACTGCAACTGCTAGGGTTCTCCCCTAGCTCGAACATAAGGCCACTCGTCGATGTCAGAGTGTCGGTCTCTCTCGTTCTCGCTCTCGCTCTACTACACTCGGTGACACGGTTTAGGGTGACTGTGGATACTCGAACATCCAGGGTCGCGGTGCATGCGTGTGTGTGGCTGTGTGCGAGAGCCGGAAGGACATGAAGCTAACGACGAAAGGCACCGACGAATCCGTGGTTAGCTTCGGAAACGATGGGAAACGCAATGCCGGGGAGGACCGGCGAAGGTGGCGGTAGACATCATCTGGTTTCGAAAACCCCCTAGCAGCTAACCGATGGCTGACGACAGCCAACGTGAACTAGGATGAAGTCAATTTTGATATCAGTCGTTACGCAGCTTCCATCGCAGCAAGCCAGGCGGTGGTGTCAGTGTCATCAGGCTTCGAACAAGAGAAAGCCTTCGACAGTTGCTCCCCATACCTGGACGGATTTTAGTGTGTGACAGAAAGAGAGCGACCGAACTAGAGGATGATGGAATCATTGGAGAACCGTGCATGTTCTTGTGTCCCCAACTAGCCAGCTGTAGAAGCCAAAGTCCGGTTTTGAAGCACGAGTGACAAGAAACAGCTCCAGGAAGGCTTTGACGTTCGAGCACAAACAACCAACACATTCGTTTGGTGGTGGTCCCAACGCTCCACGGTGTTCGTCCGTGTCGGGAATAATTAAAGTGTCAAACCGAGTGTGTCCGGATGCCCAGAGTGCCCTGAAGGTGTTCCTAGCTGAGGTTAGGTGCAAACAATTCCCAGTGTCTAGAGAGAGAAAAAAAACGAGTGTCCCTAGAGAAAGAAATCATGACACAGGTGCTGTGTTATCGGAACAACCTTGCAATGTGATTACTAGTTCGACATTTTATCTTTCCCTGTGCTGTGCCTGGTGATGTGTTTGAATTAGTGCTTTTTTATTTGAATTATATTGCGAGAGAAAAAAAAAACACACACACGAAAGTCAACCGAAGAACATCCTACGTCCAAACGTTCTCTTCCAAGGATACATTTTGGCTCAATAGTCAAACGCCACAAAGTTACTTCTGTTCTGTGGATTTTTATAAGTCTTTTTTTCTTTTGAGTTTGTTTGTTAAAATTTTGCAACGCAGCAGAGCAGTGTGTGTGTCGACATTTTGTTGCGTTGTGCAGCCATTCAGGCTGCTTGGCTCACGGTGGATTTCAAACTCATTTGGCAACCGCGCAGAATGGGAACAGGTACGGATTATAGCTGAAACGATTCAGAAGTACTTAGTAGTTGCACTGTATATTAGATTTTATATTTGAAACATTCAATCGTTCATCTGTTCTGTTCAGATATTTTTAATGAACATTGCATAACCTTAGGCGCAAAACGTAGCAAAGAAGGTAACGCATTGCTTCGAATTTATGAATTGAATTTAAAATGAGCAATCAGCAAAACGCTTCAAGTTATGGAACTTGAGCATTATAATATGGGTATATTAAATCATTGATTCTTGAGCATTATTTATGTCTATGATGAAGATGGTGCTTGATTTATTTAAATTACGATTCGATAAACAAAAATTCGTCTTTTGAACTCCAAACTTCTATCGACGAAGTCTGACTTTCCTTTCGAAGGATAGTCAGTCATACATAAAGAAGAACGGCCCGGTTATTTTATGTACCGTCGGTAGTACGCCTTAAAGAATGCAATATTTTAAGATGCATTGCTGTTGAAGAGTTTTTAAAAACCAGAGTTTGATTCACATTCAGCTTGTATCAATTGGTAAAGCCTAGCATTCCTAATCTATCTTTCTCTCCAACCAATACGAGTGTGTTAAACATGTAATGCATACCTTCAGGCGTTGAACGTTTGACAACCAACTGTACTAAAAGTGTTTAATCGTAATAAAATGGGTTTGTTTTATTCATTTGGAACGGCTTGGACGTATTGCTGTTTGAAAACATGTGTGAAGTAATACAATTTAAGAAGGTAGTAGAAAAAGTAACTAAAACAAAACTTATCGCAATCAAATGAAATGTTGCAAGGGCAGAGGTTAATGCAACAAAATTAAATACTTAAGCTCTAATTAAACGGTGCGCAATCTCAAGATTGCGCTAAATTGTTCTGTCAAAAAGAATGCGCTAAATTGCGCTGGTTCCTTGGACCATTTTCCATAGCGGTAACAAGTATTCGATACAAACTAACCAATTTTTTGATGCTATTCATCAATAGCTCATAGTGCTGAAAGATTGCGCTAAGAATGCGCTTAGATTGTGATAAATTTTTCAGATTTATGGGTCCGCGAGCTATACTTTTTTTGACAGGAGGATTGATCAAAGAAATTTAGCGCATTCTTTTTGACAGAATAATTAAGCGCAATCTCGAAATTGCGCCCCATGTAAACTAGCAGTTATGTTGAATCACATCAATTATGTTAATTCTGTGCATTTTTTATAGTAAAAAAACTACCAAATTATACAATAATTGCGCTATTACAACATTTCAATTAGAACAAAAATGTCGCAAGAAATTATGGCGAATGATCTAGATTAACCGCTATAGATTTTAAGATAGATTGCATTAAACATCAGAAGTGCTCGACAAAACGTAAAATTTATTAATAAATACCATGCTACATCAATAAAACTAGAAATAATTTTAGAGGCAAGAGAATGGATTCAATTCTCATATAATCTCAAATCCCGATTCATTGTAATCGACATATTTTAGGCCTTGGAATGCTTAAGTCTAGAATTATACAAAAACTTTTCTTACTCCTTATTGCTGTAAATGGCATGGCATATAATTCATATTATGTTTGACAAATAGATTTTAATCAGTTAGAAATCATTTAGTTTAGTAACAAAAGCGAGTAAAAAAAATTATTGCCTAAATCTAGGCGTAGCATGAACCTCAAATATGACTCAAAATGCAATATCCACACGATAAGCCAACAGCTTCGTTTATTCAATTTTCCTTGCCAAATCCCATCATTCACGGCATCGAAAATTACAATTAACTAGCACAATGACACTGATGAAAAGAAACATACGTTATAACCACATTACACATTATCCTTCCTACTTAAGACCGCTCGACCGACCGTTCTCTCACCCTCCCCTACTATGCTACAATGCTTCACAAACATCACAACAAACACCACTCTCCCGGCTAAACGTTCACCCAATCCCCGTCTGTTTTCAAGTGCACCAACCAGCCGGAACCAAATACGTTCCGAGTGTTTTTCTATCGGCGTCCGGTTCGCTCGAGAGTTGGCCAAAGAGCGAGAGTGCGTGTCCCACACTGCCAAAAATCCCTGCGTAACGAGTGTTTTCCTTTCACAAATATTTAAAATTAAAACAAAACAATCGACCGTTCCTTTTCCGGCCCCGGGTGTGATGGGTGGGAACGACACAAATAAAAATTGGAACCATCAAGTCGGTTGTTCTACCGTTCCGTTGGTCCACTTTGCTTCAAGCACCATGAATGAGCGAACGAAAGGATTTAAGTTTAATTTTTCTAAAATATGAAAAACTTTCAAAACCACCGCACCCCTATCTAAGGTGAACATGCCATCTCGACGAGGTCAACTTCCGGCCCAGGTCAGGCTAACCGGCAAAAACCAAAGACAAACCAGCACCGGTTCCGAGTACCGACGGGAAACCGTTCGAGAAAGGCCTAAAAGGCCGTAAGGCACGCTCCGGTTTGTCGCCGTACTGAGCGGAGGATTAGAAACGCAAATAGCTTCCCAGCCCATCCACCCTCTCCGCTCACGAATCACAAAGCCCCCGGGGAAAGACCAGGGAAAAGGGTTCATCAATTCCCCTTCCCCAGAAGCAGAAAGACACACGAGCGAGAGTGTGAAAGCCATCTCGATAATCGATTCCGGGTGAATGTTGCAGTGCCAACGTTCAGCCGACCGGAAGGCGTTAGAAAAACATGAATTAAAATTTTGATTAATTTTTCAATGTTGATTTTGTGCCGTCACCCGGTCGGTCTTTCTGGTTGTACGGCACGGCAATCCTCATAAACACGATTCCCGGGTCTAGTATGGTCTTTTTCGGTTTGGTGGACCTGCCAGCGGACCGAGTCGAACGAGTTTGTTTATTGAATGTTTATCTACGACCTCACCGGGCACACGGTGCCTAACCTCACTGCTCGCTGGACGCCATTTTGTCAAAAGTATGTCCCGTCCGGTGGCGCAATTGGCTCCCCATCACAATATCAGAAAGTTACGCAAGGTTGCACTTGCACAATTTGTGCCAGGTCTTGTCTGCAGGACACGACTTGCCATTCGACGGGCGCAATTGATTTATTGTACACTGAGCGTGTGCGTGCTGTTTGAGCGCTTGATCGGGCCCGTGTAGTGGTGAGTGAGCCTCAGCGGCAGACTAATGTGATGACATGTCACGGTAGAGACAGTGGTCAAGTCGGTTGGTTTGATTTTAGCCAGGATCGATTCGGATTCGTGCCAGGACACACTTGCACATGTCCGTCGCGGTGTGTGAAGGTGTCCGTCGTATGCAAACATTTTCCTTGGGCCGGAGCCGAAAAGTTGGCACACAAAGGCCACGGGTGACACGGCTGGCGTCCGTCGTGAGCTGCCAGTGTGGCTTTCTGCACGCGTACAGATTCAAATGTAAATCTCGATGACTGTCGCTGGTGGTAAAAAGTGAAAACTCATGCCCGTGATAGATCGATGAGGCGATGAACACTTTTTGTTATACATAAAATCGTATCAGATTGATTGCAGTACACAAATAAAAGTTTCAATTTATGTTGATTTTGACGTAAAGGGCGTTTTGTTCTTGAAAACATATTGTTTTAATCTACAAATAGTTAAATTAAATTAATTGCAGTCGTTTGCTATTTTCCTCACTGAAATAATTTTTCAGCTGTTCCGAGTTTTTGAAGCGCCTCAAAGTATGCAAATGAAATATTATTTAATGACTTTTGTGAGATTAATTTCCTTAAATTAATACAGTTTTATAAACATGAATCAAAATTCACGTAAAAGTTCATTAAGGGTCGTAGGGTCAACATATTATGCTACGCCTAAAAGTATACAAATGATTTTTTCATTTAACAAAAAATATTAAAAATTGCAATAATTTTCGAGAAAACAATTTGTAAATGCATTTCAGAATAAATTATATGCATATTATTTATCGATTCTATAAAGCTAAGTCAAAAGAAATGTAAAATTTCTTATTTTTTTAAAAAGGTAGAAATCATCTCCATAAATGTCATTTAACAAAAAATATTAAAAATTGCAATAATTTTCGAGAAAACAATTTGTAAATGCATTTCAGAATAAATTATATGCATATTATTTATCGATTCTATAAAGCTAAGTCAAAAGAAATGTAAAATTTCTTATTTTTTTAAAAAGGTAGAAATCATCTCCATAACCTTGTTGGAAAAATGTATGCCAAGCGGCGATTAACTCACTTTAAAAATTCAAAAACACTTAATAACGTCTGTACAAATAAAAAAAAAACGCACCCTAATAACATTTTTCGTTCTTCCCCCATCCAAAGATCGTACCATTTCAAGATAGTCCCTGCGTGAGAAGTGTTGCCAAACGTCAAATCAAAAACAAAGCAAAGCCAGCATTAAATGTACACCGGGGCAGTAGAAAGAAGCAAAAAAGTGCACGCAAATGAGCATGAGACGTTGTAAAAACAATGGCATTACGCCTAGAATGTAAGCCGAACACACTGCCCGGTTGTGAGTAAATGAGTGTTTTCACTTTTTCGCCGGATGTCCCTTTTTCACGGCAAAACGGTAAACAGGCTACGGCGTGTTGACTGTCCCGAATCCTCTTAAGAGGTAGCTGCGAGTGCTAGCCGAAAAACAAGGGTAGACTGACTAAATAATTGCTTTATTTTTGCTGCCACACTCAGTAACGCTTTGGAGGAATCGTTTGGAAGGAAAAATCTGTCCTTTTTTGCTTTTTTGGGTTGGTTTTTCCAAGCCAAAGATCGGTGCAAAAAGAAGCGCTTTGGTGTAGAAATAACAAAAACACACCGTACCTCCCAATGAAAGCTCATTAGTCAGTGATTTCAGGGACGGAAATAATTAAAAGGATATCTCACTATATCAACAACGATGAGGAATGAGTGTTACTGTGCTTCGGAAGTGCGTAATCTATAGCTGTGGGAATTGAGCTTAATTTTTTAAGGTGTTTCAATAACTGTAACATAAAATGCAAGAGACTTTTGAGACTAAGAGAGAAAATTGAGAACATTTATGGACTATTTTAAAGATACATACAGTGCAACATTATTAAAAGATTTGCAATCGTACTGACAGAGACGTCAGTCGAGATGGTACTTACCATTTTCAAATTTGAATCTGTGAATCTTGTGCTTATAGTTATAGTGATTGTATTTTTTTCTAAATCATTTTAAGATTGAGTCTGCAGTGAGTTGAAAGCCTAAAGGTAGGCAATCCATAACGGCCAAGGGCCAAGGAAAATTTTGAAAGACATAAATCGCAATTTTGATGTTCGAAATCAATTAGAACGGTTGAAAATTGCTTGTGGTACATTGCTCTTGCATACCTTCAGGCGACAATTACTCTCAAATGATGGTATCATATAAGAAGGATGTTGATGGAACACATAGTCACACTTGGGCGGTCCAAACATCTAGAAGTGTTGTGTATGCAAGTTCACGAAGTAACACAGCAAGACTCAGGAAACTGATTTCTTGTGTCTTGTCGTAAAATATAACATGAAATAAAGAAGGATAAGAAAAAGTTAGTTATAATCGAAAACGGTAAAAGACTCGAGAAGGCCCCCCTAGAATTATTTGTGTGCAGCACTGTAATCTGTCAATTTTGTCGCAAAGTGGTTTTTCATGCGGTCAAAATTTATTAAATAAACACAATTTCTATTATTGCTTAAAGTGCTTTCTAGAGACCAAATAGAAAATGAAAAATAAACTTAAATATGCCTTTTCATTAGTAAGTTGCTCTGCATAATGTTCGGCAATTTCCTAATCGTACCTATATTATATACCCGGTACAATGCTTCCTTCCTCATTTTTCCAAATTTAGCCTTTTTTTCCTTCAATTCATTCATCTTTTTTTGTCCTCTCAGAAGATCATCCGCACCCATAGTGATTTCTTTGAGACATGTGCTGCGAATTGCATACTGTTAGGCGGTTTTCCTATAGGGACCAACCAATTTCGTCAGGGGGGGGCCTTCTCGAGTCTTTTACCTCGAAAACTTTATCAACGACGTAAGCCTGAACTGATATGAATACTTTTAGCTCACTGGCTGTTCATGGGCAGAGAATGTTGCTCTGTGGCTCATGACACCAAATCAGAAACATATAATACTTTCACAGACACACAGATCATTGCAGAAAATATTAAAAGTGCTGCCTTTTAAAATAATAACTTATGTTAACGCCTATGGTTATGCAATGTTAGTAATTTCTTTTTAACTTTTGTACAGAATGTGAATAGGGAAGATATGTTACAACAAAACATTATTAAAAATGCACAAAATATGCATTACCATCCCTACGTAGCACTATAATAATCGTTGTGTTTTCGTCTCGTTTCGCCTGCATCACTCACTCTTCCCTATTGAGGTGACAGATTGCTAGACATACCGTGCAAAGTGTGTGGAGACCGCAGCTCGGGCAAACACTACGGCATCTACAGTTGCGATGGTAAGCGTTTGATCGAAACCCTGGAAACCATTTCTATCCAATGTTCTGCTTTCTTTCCTTCACTTTGGCAGGTTGTTCCGGGTTCTTCAAGCGCAGCATACATCGGAACCGGGTGTACACGTGTAAGGCGGCCGGTGAGCTAAAGGGCCGCTGCCCGGTTGACAAAACCCATCGTAACCAGTGCCGTGCCTGTCGGCTTTCCAAGTGCTTCCAATCGGCGATGAACAAAGACGGTAAGTGCATGGGCCAAGACTTGCCAAGAACTTCACACTCCCAGGGGCGTGCCGAGAAGAAAAAGGGCGGGAGGGGGGCGTGACGCGTGTTTGCGAATCATTTACCAGTTTATGCAGCGAGTTTGCGTTTAGCACTGATTATGGCGTGATGAAATGCTAATCAACTGCGAACGGTTGTGGTTTGAGACCGTTGATTGCCGACTAAGATGGGTCACCATTTTACCTACCACGACCCACGAAATGAACGACTGCGTGTAAACACAGCTGACAGATTTCCGGCCCAGACCCAGAGGGCAACGGCAGCCCGCCGCTGGAATCGAAGGAACAGAACGGCGTAATCGGCATTTTCCATCATTTTCCGCATCGTCTTTTTTGCACCACCAACACCGTCACGCGCTTCCGACTTCGGCAAACAAATCAAATGAAGCGTTCCATTACATTTTGCCACCACCATTCGCGTGGGTGACGGAACACGGGGTGGTTCACTTCACGGTTGGTGAATTTGAACCATTTTTTTTTTCGTTGTTGTTTGCCATCTCTCCCCAAGAGCACAAGAAGCGAGCACGCTGTCAGGCCAGGGCGTTAAGAAGCTTGTCACCAATTTGTTCAACGCGTGGAATATACGATTCCCCACCGTGAACGCGCGTCCGGGAGGGAGTGAGTCGAGTGTCGAGGCTCGACTAAGTGCGGGCATTTGATGGAAAACCAAAAACGGAATCCCTGTAATCCGCCGGAAAGCGATATTTTCCAGTAATGTCGTCTTTTAGTGGTTTGGCTACGGAAGTACTACTACGGCACGATGATGATAATGTGGTCGGGCCGGGCACATTTTGGCAGCGCGAAGCCATATTTCGTGCGATGGTGAGCTTTTGCTTTTCCGGTCGAAGGTACGATTGTTGATTGAGCGAATCGAATTGAGAATGAAGGATCAAAATGGCACATGCAAGATATATCGGTTGGTGCGTTGGTAAGGACGATACTGTTTGCTGTTTGCTCTGTTGCTCATTTTAAGTAAATGGTTTTGATGCCAATATATGGGGTTTCCTCTCATTACCGCCATTATATTTTGAAGTAAAAAGTTTATTCTTTGATCAATTACAGCTATTTATTTCCTATAGTAAAGCTCAATGTTTTGTATTCGGATGTAATTTTGTATTGTAGCACAGTGTTAACAAAATAAGTCATTTGGTTTTGTCACCAGGAATATCTAAAATTACTAATTTTTTGTTCATGGTTCACCTCACTGGATCACGATTATGTTTTATATGAAATTTATGCGCCAGAAAGTATGCAATGTCTTGCTGTACGCAACTTTTATTTAACGAAATCTATCTCTAGAACAGGCGATTGCATACTTTCGGGCGTGAAGATGTACAAGATAAGCCGATGGATTGGTATAAAATACAAGTATATTTAAAATGTAACATTTTAAATCAATTTAGGATCACAGGTTTGTGACTGAGAGTTATGCGAATCACGCAGACTAAAACAAAATCTGGTAAAAGACTCGAGAAGGCCCCCCCTAGAATTATTTGTGTGCAGCACTGTAATCTGTCAATTTTGTCGCACAGTGTTTTTTCATGCGGTCAAAATTTATTAAATAAATACAATATCTATTATTGCTTAAAATACTTTCCAGACACGGAGCGGTCGCCCCAGAACGCCCATATAAGTTACCGGGCAACATTGCCAAAGTCCAAACATGTGTCACAGCCTATCGATCGACGATGAGTAATTGCCCCAGAACGCCCATACGAGTTATAAGGGAAAGTTGTTCGACATCAAAGGGGCGGTTTATTGGCCGAATAGTTCATCCGTTGCTAAACTGAAGAGATGAGATGATCCTTCGCCATCAAAATAAGAGATTATGATGAGGGAAGAGTTATTTAAATTCCAAATTTAGCCTTTTTTTCCTTCAATTCATTCATCTTTTTTTGTCCTCTCAGAAGATCATACGCACCCATAGTGATGTCTTTGCGACATGTGCTGCGAGTTGCATACTGTTAGGCGTTTTTCCTATAGGGACCAACCATTTTCGTCAGGGGGGGGCCTTCTCGAGTCTTTTACCCAAAATCTATTTCTACACAATTTACCTTTTGAATGGTTAAATACAGCATAGCACTGAAGTCGTTAAATAAGACTCACGACTATCTTAGACCATTGTGTTTTATTGTTCCACAATTATTAACGATTTGATCCTGCTTTTGTTTCGATATCTGAGATGTGCTTTATTGATTCAAAGCATAACTTTCTGAATTTGCACAGTTTAATGACGTTGCGTTCAGACATGACAAAAGAAAGTTAAACAAATGCACGGCAGAACTGTAATGATCAATTGTAGTTCTTTGAAGATTGTAGCTATTAATCGAAGCGTTTTACTGAAACGAAATGAATGTTGTATGTTTATAAAAATGAAAAATGTATTACATTTTTTTACGAAAATTACTCGTTATTAGGAGCCAATTGAAGTCACGACTTAATGAAACAGAACTACATTAAGCTGTTTGGCTATTACGAGTAACAGATGAGATAAAACAGTGTGAGTGATTTGCATAACTTTAGGCGCATTTGCGTACAACACATTGCATTGTATGCAATTCACGTTACAGAACGCCTACTTTCATTCAATCCGAATAGCATAATAGAATTAAGAGCCGTAAAAAACTTGTGTTGCTTCCTTATCATAAAATATTAACCTCCTGCTCTTTATGATAGAAACAGTGTGAATTACCCAAACAAAAAAGAAAGGACCCATTCGCATGGCACGAGACAAATATTTGAATATATTTTCTATTTCGATAGCTAAACATAATAGTTTAACCATCGCCATACTCTACCCACACCCCCAGCACAACCGACAATGCGACAAATCTGCATAAACTTGCAAACATTAATCCGCACATAGAAGCACACACCCAAACAACGGCCGATCGATGCGCGAACAGGTCGGAACCGTGGTGGAAAGATCACTAAATCGTTTGTCGGATAAATATTGGAACCGGGTGAATCCACGGTAAGCCACGGGCAGCTCAGTCGCAAACAGTGCACCAGTTGGTGCAACCGAATATCCCGTACGGCCCAGCGTAATTCCTCGCCTGAGCTGAAACAAAAACAAGCACCAACGATGAGAGGGAACATCCGGAAAACCCGGTTAAAATGTCTGACAAATTCGGCCTCATCAACATTGAAACAGTATTCACAGCGCAGTGTGCGCAGTTCGCGGTAAAATCAACCCCAAAAAGGGAGGAAGAGGTGGACGTGTGGGCGTTGGAGATGAAACGGAATCATATGCCACCGGCCTACCCGATCTATGGTGTTTGGTGGAATCGAAACTTTGGCAAGGATGTATGTGCCGTTGTTTTCCACCCGAATACCCGAATAACGCAGCGATGGAACGCAGCGATGTGGAAAAGCCGACCACGGACTTAGCACCCTTCCCTCTCTCTCTCTCCTCCCCCGGGTAAGGTGCGAATTAAGATGAAAAACAACCGTACGCACGGATGGGTGAATGGTGGTGAATATCTCGCATCATCAAAAAGATTCATGACCCCCGCGACACACACCCAACGGAGCATTACGAATCGAAACACGGTTAGCTTCTAATGAGAGGATAGGGGATGAGAGTAAGCAGAGGGGAGAAAAGCAGCACGGAATGGTCGTGGCCAATGCCACATGAAGCATCGCTGGGAATCGGAACACTTGCGCTGCCACGCTCGGTGAGTGAAAACGCGCGCGCGAATATCCTTTTTGGTGTTGTGTATCTATGCGTACGCGTGTGTGTGTTTTTGGTGGGGACCATAAATATTTACTTGCTACATGCTGCATGCATACCTCCCACATGCTATGGTCACATGTGCGCGCACACACACATATGTTTCGGTCGCCTTCATGACGGAGCAAAATTCCAGGCAACCCTACCTACGTTCGGCACCGTACATTCGAGTGGCTTAACAGGGCGAAATTAGCTAATTTATAATTAATTTGGTGCCGCGATCAAAACAAAACCCACTTTTCCCAACCTGTACCCCTTGAAGGGTGTCGGTGTTCGCATCTGTTTCATGTGGGGAAATGCATTCCTCGCCTGAGCTGAAACAAAAACAAGCACCAACGATGAGAGGGAACATCCGGAAAACCCGGTTAAAATGTCTGACAAATTCGGCCTCATCAACATTGAAACAGTATTCACAGCGCAGTGTGCGCAGTTCGCGGTAAAATCAACCCCAAAAAGGGAGGAGGAGACGGATGTGTTGGAGATGAAACGGAATCATATGCCACCGGCCTACCCGATCTATGGTGTTTGGTGGAATCGAAACTTTGGCAAGGATGTATGTGCCGTTGTTTTCCACCCGAATACCCGAATAACGCAGCGATGGAACGCAGCGATGTGGAAAAGCCGACCACGGACTTAGCACCCTTCCCTCTCTCTCTCTCCTCCCCCGGGTAAGGTGCGAATTAAGATGAAAAACAACCGTACGCACGGATGGGTGAATGGTGGTGAATATCTCGCATCAAAAGATTCATGTCCCCCGCGACACACACACACCCAACGGAGCATTACGAATCGAAACACGGCTAGCTTCTAATGAGAGGATAGGGGATGAGGGTAAGCAGATGGGAGAAGAGCAGGACGGAATGGTCGTGGCCAATGCCACATGAAGCATCGCTGGGAAACGGAACACTTGCGCTGCCACGCTCGGTGAGTGAAAACGCGCGCGCGAATATCCTTTTTGGTGTTGTGTATCTATGCGTACGCGTGTGTGTGTTTTTGGTGGGGACCATAAATATTTACTTGCTACATGCTGCATGCATACCTCCCACATGCTATGGTCACATGTGCGCGCACACACACACACATATGTTTCGGTCGCCTTCATGACGGAGCAAAATTCCAGGCAACCCTACCTACGTTCGGCACCGTACATTCGAGTGGCTTAACAGGGCGAAATTAGCTAATTTATAATTCTATGGTCACATGTGCGCGCACACACACACACATATGTTTCGGTCGCCTTCATGACGGAGCAAAATTCCAGGCAACCCTACCTACGTTCGGCACCGTACATTCGAGTGGCTTAACAGGGCGAAATTAGCTAATTTATAATTAATTTGGTGCCGCGATCAAAACAAAACCCACTTTTCCCAACCTGTACCCCTTGAAGGGTGTCGGTGTCCGCATCTGTTTCATGTGGGGAAATGCATTTTGCCGGGCTTAGCGTCACCTATAGCAACCACCCTACTCGAGCTAGGTGAGATCTGTTCTATCCTCCGCAATGATCGGGTGGTTTTGTTTCTTTTTTTTTTTTTCTCGGTCAAACTCATGTCTCGGCTTTGGGGAAAGCATTAAAACTTCATAAACAGTCAGACTGGTTCCCACGGAAAATGGGAAACTCCTGCAGTGTCTATCATGCGTTCCGTTCCTTTTTTTTCGCTATTCTCACATAACACCCGGGAGAAGCCGTTCCTAGAGATTTCCCTTGGATCGCGTGGGTGAACGCGCTTCCAAACGTTCCATCGGTAAGGGTGTAACCAACATTAGCCGAGGTCAGCGGGATTCGGTTCGCTACCTTGCAGTTCGTTACAGTGTGCGTACGATTCGTTACGTTCGGTGTGCGTGTCCTTTCATCGATTGACCTGGATGGATTTTCTTGGCCTAACCCCCACAGTCAATCATTCATTTCGATGGGATGATGATGATGATGCTGCTGGAAACTCCGCACAGCTGTTGTGTGTGTGCGAGTTTCGTTTTCCACTGGACAATGGTCATCAACAAGTTGAATTGTGAGCATTAAGAGTGATCTGTCAAGTTCACAATGTGAAGCGTTTAAAGCATTTGTTCGGAAGGGCAAATAAAAACGGTCAGCACAAAAGACACGGAAGTTGCAAAGTAATGCACACTGTAAGGGATGTGAATGTTGTCAGTGAATTGCTAGCTATGTTGGGTTTGTATGAGTATTGGATCTTTGATAAAATAGGAGATTAAAAACTGTATTATAAATATGTAAATTGCAGCAATAACTTCTTGCCGAAAATTATCGCTAGTTTTCTACGCCTTAAAGTAGGTAAATTTTATTTTAAGGGGCAAGCATGATCACCGACGACCATTTCCAGTAATAACAGACCAAAGTCCTGTTATTAAGAAGCATACAAAAGAAGAAAAAAGATCAATATATTATTCCAAGTGTTCTATAGTTGAAGAAATTTGAATGTATATTACATACTTTTAGGCGTACAACCTCAACAAAGCTATATCAGTTACTAAGGCAACTGAAAAAAATTACATCTGGTCTGTCAATTTTGTTGCACAACGTGTTCTTCATGTGGTCAAAACTGGTGCAATAATTAGTATGCTTCTTCATATTTATAGTTCTTGCTTTATCATGTTTGCTTTATCATGGTTTTTACTGAATAGCTGAAGTTGTATGATATCCGTTTTTAATACAATAAGCCTAGTATTTAACCCCTATTAAAGGACTATTCCAAAACAAAACTAACATCATCTATTATGTTGAGCAAATATTATCACATCATATGTGAACTTGGTAAAAGACTCGAGAAGGCCCCCCCTAGAATTATTTGTGTGCAGCACTGTAATCTGTCAATTTTGTCGCACAGTGTTTTTTCATGCGGTCAAAATTTATTAAATAAATACAATATCTATTATTGCTTAAAATACTTTCCAGACACGGAGCGGTCGCCCCAGAACGCCCATATAAGTTACTGGGCAACATTGCCAAAGTCCAAACATGTGTCACAGCCTATCGATCGACGATGAGTAATTGCCCCAGAGCGCCCATACGAGTTATAAGGGAAAGTTGTCTAAAGGTCGGGCGCCCCAGGACGCCCATATAAGTTACCGGGCAACATTGCCAAAGTCCAAACATGTGTCACAGCCTATCGATCGACGATGAGTAATTGCCCCAGAACGCCCATACGAGTTATAAGGGAAAGTTGTTCGACATCAAAGGGGCGGTTTATTGGCCGAATAGTTCATCCGTTGCTAAACTGAAGAGATGAGATGATCCTTCGCCATCAAAATAAGAGATTATGATGAGGGAAGAGTTATTTAAATTCCAAATTTAGCCTTTTTTTCCTTCAATTCATTCATCTTTTTTTGTCCTCTCAGAAGATCATCCGCACCCATAGTGATGTCTTTGCGACATGTGCTGCGAGTTGCATACTGTTAGGCGTTTTTCCTATAGGGACCAACCATTTTCGTCAGGGGGGGGCCTTCTCGAGTCTTTTACCCAAAATCTATTTCTACACAATTTACCTTTTGAATGGTTAAATACAGCATAGCACTGAAGTCGTTAAATAAGACTCACGACTATCTTAGACCATTGTGTTTTATTGTTCCACAATTATTAACGATTTGATCCTGCTTTTGTTTCGATATCTGAGATGTGCTTTATTGATTCAAAGCATAACTTTCTGAATTTGCACAGTTTAATGACGTTGCGTTCAGACATGACAAAAGAAAGTTAAACAAATGCACGGCAGAACTGTAATGATCAATTGTAGTTCTTTGAAGATTGTAGCTATTAATCGAAGCGTTTTACTGAAACGAAATGAATGTTGTATGTTTATAAAAATGAAAAATGTATTACATTTTTTTACGAAAATTACTCGTTATTAGGAGCCAATTGAAGTCACGACTTAATGAAACAGAACTACATTAAGCTGTTTGGCTATTACGAGTAACAGATGAGATAAAACAGTGTGAGTGATTTGCATAACTTTAGGCGCATTTGCGTACAACACATTGCATTGTATGCAATTCACGTTACAGAACGCCTACTTTCATTCAATCCGAATAGCATAATAGAATTAAGAGCCGTAAAAAACTTGTGTTGCTTCCTTATCATAAAATATTAACCTCCTGCTCTTTATGATAGAAACAGTGTGAATTACCCAAACAAAAAAGAAAGGACCCATTCGCATGGCACGAGACAAATATTTGAATATATTTTCTATTTCGATAGCTAAACATAATAGTTTAACCATCGCCATACTCTACCCACACCCCCAGCACAACCGACAATGCGACAAATCTGCATAAACTTGCAAACATTAATCCGCACATAGAAGCACACACCCAAACAACGGCCGATCGATGCGCGAACAGGTCGGAACCGTGGTGGAAAGATCACTAAATCGTTTGTCGGATAAATATTGGAACCGGGTGAATCCACGGTAAGCCACGGGCAGCTCAGTCGCAAACAGTGCACCAGTTGGTGCAACCGAATATCCCGTACGGCCCAGCGTAATTCCTCGCCTGAGCTGAAACAAAAACAAGCACCAACGATGAGAGGGAACATCCGGAAAACCCGGTTAAAATGTCTGACAAATTCGGCCTCATCAACATTGAAACAGTATTCACAGCGCAGTGTGCGCAGTTCGCGGTAAAATCAACCCCAAAAAGGGAGGAAGAGGTGGACGTGTGGGCGTTGGAGATGAAACGGAATCATATGCCACCGGCCTACCCGATCTATGGTGTTTGGTGGAATCGAAACTTTGGCAAGGATGTATGTGCCGTTGTTTTCCACCCGAATACCCGAATAACGCAGCGATGGAACGCAGCGATGTGGAAAAGCCGACCACGGACTTAGCACCCTTCCCTCTCTCTCTCTCCTCCCCCGGGTAAGGTGCGAATTAAGATGAAAAACAACCGTACGCACGGATGGGTGAATGGTGGTGAATATCTCGCATCATCAAAAAGATTCATGACCCCCGCGACACACACACACCCAACGGAGCATTACGAATCGAAACACGGCTAGCTTCTAATGAGAGGATAGGGGATGAGGGTAAGCAGATGGGAGAAGAGCAGGACGGAATGGTCGTGGCCAATGCCACATGAAGCATCGCTGGGAAACGGAACACTTGCGCTGCCACGCTCGGTGAGTGAAAACGCGCGCGCGAATATCCTTTTTGGTGTTGTGTATCTATGCGTACGCGTGTGTGTGTTTTTGGTGGGGACCATAAATATTTACTTGCTACATGCTGCATGCATACCTCCCACATGCTATGGTCACATGTGCGCGCACACACACATATGTTTCGGTCGCCTTCATGACGGAGCAAAATTCCAGGCAACCCTACCTACGTTCGGCACCGTACATTCGAGTGGCTTAACAGGGCGAAATTAGCTAATTTATAATTAATTTGGTGCCGCGATCAAAACAAAACCCACTTTTCCCAACCTGTACCCCTTGAAGGGTGTCGGTGTCCGCATCTGTTTCATGTGGGGAAATGCATTTTGCCGGGCTTAGCGTCACCTATAGCAACCACCCTACTCGAGCTAGGTGAGATCTGTTCTATCCTCCGCAATGATCGGGTGGTTTTGTTTCTTTTTTTTTTTTTCTCGGTCAAACTCATGTCTCGGCTTTGGGGAAAGCATTAAAACTTCATAAACAGTCAGACTGGTTCCCACGGAAAATGGGAAACTCCTGCAGTGTCTATCATGCGTTCCGTTCCTTTTTTTTCGCTATTCCACATGAAGCATCGCTGGGAAACGGAACACTTGCGCTGCCACGCTCGGTGAGTGAAAACGCGCGCGCGAATATCCTTTTTGGTGTTGTGTATCTATGCGTACGCGTGTGTGTGTTTTTGGTGGGGACCATAAATATTTACTTGCTACATGCTGCATGCATACCTCCCACATGCTATGGTCACATGTGCGCGCACACACACACACATATGTTTCGGTCGCCTTCATGACGGAGCAAAATTCCAGGCAACCCTACCTACGTTCGGCACCGTACATTCGAGTGGCTTAACAGGGCGAAATTAGCTAATTTATAATTAATTTGGTGCCGCGATCAAAACAAAACCCACTTTTCCCAACCTGTACCCCTTGAAGGGTGTCGGTGTTCGCATCTGTTTCATGTGGGGAAATGCATTTTGCCGGGCTTAGCGTCACCTATAGCAACCACCCTACTCGAGCTAGATGAGATCTGTTCTGTCCTCCGCAATGATCGGGTGGTTTTGTTTCTTTTTTTTTTTTGTCGGTCAAACTCATGTCTCGGCTTTGGGGAAAGCATTAAAACTTCATAAACAGTCAGACTGGTTCCCACGGAAAATGGGAAACTCCTGCAGTGTCTATCATGCGTTCCGTTCCTTTTTTTTTCGCTGTTCTCACATAACACCCGGGAGAAGCCGTTCCTAGAGATTTCCCTTGGATCGCGTGGGTGAACGCGCTTCCAAACGTTCCATCGGTAAGGGTGTAACCAACATTAGCCGAGGTCAGCGGGATTCGGTTCGCTACCTTGCAGTTCGTTACAGTGTGCGTACGATTCGTTACGTTCGGTGTGCGTGTCCTTTCATCGATTGACCTGGATGGATTTTCTTGGCCTAACCCCCACAGTCAATCATTCATTTCGATGGGATGATGATGATGCTGCTGCTGGAAACTCCCTGGAAACGCCGCACAGCTGTTGTGTGTGTGTGTGCGAGTTTCGTTTTCCACTGGACAATGGTCATCAACAAGTTGAATTGTGAGCATTAAGAGTGATCTGTCAAGTTCACGCGAACAGGTCGGAACCGTGGTGGAAAGATCACTAAATCGTTTGTCGGATAAATATTGGAACCGGGTGAATCCACGGTAAGCCACGGGCAGCTCAGTCGCAAACAGTGCACCAGTTGGTGCAACCGAATATCCCGTACGGCCCAGCGTAATTCCTCGCCTGAGCTGAAACAAAAACAAGCACCAACGATGAGAGGGAACATCCGGAAAACCCGGTTAAAATGTCTGACAAATTCGGCCTCATCAACATTGAAACAGTATTCACAGCGCAGTGTGCGCAGTTCGCGGTAAAATCAACCCCAAAAAGGGAGGAAGAGGTGGACGTGTGGGCGTTGGAGATGAAACGGAATCATATGCCACCGGCCTACCCGATCTATGGTGTTTGGTGGAATCGAAACTTTGGCAAGGATGTATGTGCCGTTGTTTTCCACCCGAATACCCGAATAACGCAGCGATGGAACGCAGCGATGTGGAAAAGCCGACCACGGACTTAGCACCCTTCCCTCTCTCTCTCTCCTCCCCCGGGTAAGGTGCGAATTAAGATGAAAAACAACCGTACGCACGGATGGGTGAATGGTGGTGAATATCTCGCATCATCAAAAAGATTCATGACCCCCGCGACACACACACACCCAACGGAGCATTACGAATCGAAACACGGCTAGCTTCTAATGAGAGGATAGGGGATGAGGGTAAGCAGATGGGAGAAGAGCAGGACGGAATGGTCGTGGCCAATGCCACATGAAGCATCGCTGGGAAACGGAACACTTGCGCTGCCACGCTCGGTGAGTGAAAACGCGCGCGCGAATATCCTTTTTGGTGTTGTGTATCTATGCGTACGCGTGTGTGTGTTTTTGGTGGGGACCATAAATATTTACTTGCTACATGCTGCATGCATACCTCCCACATGCTATGGTCACATGTGCGCGCACACACACACAGATATGTTTCGGTCGCCTTCATGACGGAGCAAAATTCCAGGCAACCCTACCTACGTTCGGCACCGTACATTCGAGTGGCTTAACAGGGCGAAATTAGCTAATTTATAATTAATTTGGTGCCGCGATCAAAACAAAACCCACTTTTCCCAACCTGTACCCCTTGAAGGGTGTCGGTGTTCGCATCTGTTTCATGTGGGGAAATGCATTTTGCCGGGCTTAGCGTCACCTATAGCAACCACCCTACTCGAGCTAGATGAGATCTGTTCTGTCCTCCGCAATGATCGGGTGGTTTTGTTTCTTTTGTTTTTTTGTCGGTCAAACTCATGTCTCGGCTTTGGGGAAAGCATTAAAACTTCATAAACAGTCAGACTGGTTCCCACGGAAAATGGGAAACTCCTGCAGTGTCTATCATGCGTTCCGTTCCTTTTTTTTCGCTATTCTCACATAACACCCGGGAGAAGCCGTTCCTAGAGATTTCCCTAGGATCACGTGGGTGAACGCGCTTCCAAACGTTCCATCGGTAAGGGTGTAACCAAGCATTAGCCGAGGTCAGCGGGATTCGGTTCGCTACCTTACAGTTCGTTACAGTGTGCGTACGATTCGTTACGTTCGGCGTGCGTGTCCTTTCATCGATTGACCTGGATGGATTTTCTTGGCCTAACCCCCACAGTCAATCATTCATTTCGATGGGATGATGATGATGATGCTGCTGGAAACTCCGCACAGCTGTTGTGTGTGTGCGAGTTTCGTTTTCCACTGGACAATGGTCATCAACAAGTTGAATTGTGAGCATTAAGAGTGATCTGTCAAGTTCACAATGTGAAGCGTTTAAAGCATTTGTTCGGAAGGGCAAATAAAAACGGTCAGCACAAAAGACACCGAAGTTGCAAAGTAATGCACACTGTAAGGGATGTGAAGGTTGTCAGTAAATTGCTAGCTATGTTGGGTTTGTATGAGTATCGGATCTTTGATAAAATAGGAGAATTAAAACTGTATAATAAATATGTAAATTGCAGCAATAACTTAATTCCGAAAAATATCGCTAGTTTTCTACGCCTTAAAGTAGGTAAATTTTATTTTAAGGGGCAAGCATGATCACCGACGACCATTTCCAGTAATAACAGACCAAAGTCCTGTTATTAAGAAGCATACAAAAGAAGAAAAAAGATCAATATATTATTCCAAGTGTTCTATAGTTGAAGAAATTTGAATGTATATTACATACTTTTAGGCGTACAACCTCAACAAAGCTATATCAGTTACTAAGGCAACTGAAAAAAATTACATCTGGTCTGTCAATTTTGTTGCACAACGTGTTCTTCATGTGGTCAAAACTGGTGCAATAATTAGTATGTTGTTTATTATTGCTTAAAACTTTTTTTTTTATCATTTATTTATAGAGGCTTTGGGTCTCATAGACCTCATTCGCCTCTTTATTGCTTAAAACGATCCCTAGACACAGGGCACACCATGAACTAAAATACGCATTTGAACAAGTGACTGTCCCTGCAAAATTGTCGGATTTATCCTAATGGCCGAATCTCATAGAGGACTGAGGCAAGGGGACGGACTCCCCTGTTTGCTGTTCAATATCGCTCTAGAAGGTGTCATGCGAAGTGCGGGCTTCGACATCCGGGGCACGATTTTCACCCGGTCTCTCCAATTCCTTGGCTTCGCGGATGACATCGACATTATCGGGCGAACATCGGCGGCGGTGTGCGAAGCGTACTTCCGACTGAAACGCGAGGCCGATAGGATTGGATTGAGGATCAATGCGACGACGACAAAGTATCTGCTTGTCGGTGGCTCTGACCGTGATAGAGCATGACTCGGAAGCAGAGTGTTGGTTGACGGCGACGATCTTAAGGTAGTAGAGGAGTTTTACTACCTTGGCACAACCGTAACTTCGGACAACAACCTAAGCTGCAAAATCCGAAGGCGCATTGTTCAGGGGAATCCACAAACTCCTGAGATCCAGAAGATCTCCCAACAATGCACGAAATGCGCCATATATCGCACACTGATACGGCCGGTAGTCCTCTACGGGCACGAGTCCTGGACTATGCTGGCGGAGGACGCCAATGCACTCGCCATTTTCGAACGGCGGGTGCTGCGGACTATCTTTGGCGGTGTGTGCGAGCAGGGCGTGTGGAGAAGGAGAATGAACCACGAGCTAGCTGAGCTGTTTGACGATCCAGACATCCTGACGGTTGTCAAAGCCGGAAGGATACGCTGGTTGGGGCACGTGATGAGGATGCCGGACTCATGCCCTGCCAGGAAGGTGCTCGTCAGCGACCCGTTCGGCACGAGACGCAGAGGAGCACAGCGAGCTCGTTGGCTGGATCAAGTGGAGTCAGACCTAAGGGATATCGGATGCAGCCGGGGGTGGAGGAGTGCAGCCATGGACCGAGTTTCCTGAAAACGGATTGGACACCAGGCCATGTCTATTAGATGTGCTCCCTAAGAATAGGTCAAGAAAGAAGAAGAAAATCCTAATGGTCCTTTATCTATAGTCTATGCCGAGGACAATGTTTCTTATAAATATGCTCCAAGTCCAAGGAATAGTGAGCGAATTGTTCACTCGACGGCCTATCGTGAATGAGTAAATAATTCCCTGTTATTAAACGAAAAGCTCCTGATGGGGTAGAGGCGACTATATTTAAAATTTTGCCTAATTTTCGCTCAACTTATTCAACTAGTATTATTGACAATAACAAAAACACACTGGGCTAGGTTTGTGACATGTGCTGCGTTTTGCCTACTGTTAGGCGTTTAATGCACATTGACAATCACATTTCCTCAAGGAAGCCTTCTCAGTCTAATGTCAGAAATGCTTCTCAAAGTCTTATGGAACATCTAATGGACACTTGTAGATTAATGGGTTAGTAAAATACAAAATATTGAAAATTAATTAATAATCATTTATTGACATCAACCAACTTAAACGATCTGTGGATAAAATCTACAGCTATTAAGCTGATGTATTCACCCGCAAGTATTTCCATCAAATTAGCATAAATCATCAAACTGCAAAGAATGCTGGCAAAAGAAACGCCTTTCCCTTCACGCAAAATCGTATTACTGTCATTTAAGCTTCTCTATGATTCTTCTCTCCCCAAACTACCGATGTTCTTGCCGTATCGAAACACGATTAGCATACCAGCATGCCTGTTAGCTTAGCCAAATTGCGAATAAATCACATCGTCAGCTATCCGCCATCATATTCCGGCATCATTACCCGAGTCTAAAAGTTGGGCAACAAGCTCACTCTCAACTTCCTATCTAAAGCAGACCCGCATCTTCGCTCTGTTCGAGAAGACTATTTTCTTAGACACGTACACTCATCGCATTAAGCACACCTACACACACACACACTGCTGTCCCTCTTTGCGATAAGAAAGCAGTACCACAAGTCGGCTAAATTTTCCATCTTCCCAAAACTGTACACCACCACAACAGAAAACGGTTCTGGATCAATATTTGAGTTTGAGGTCTCTACCCCCGAGTTGCTGATGGTTTTTGGTGTCCTGCGTCGAGAGTCGAGAATGGGAGAGAAAACCGAGAGTTATAGAAGTTTTGCATAAAAGTCTTAAGCAACATCAAGAAACCACTTGAAACCGGTTTGATACTCGCCTGGGGTTTTTTGGAGGGGGGGAGAGATGGAAACTTTCTTTAATTCTGGCCTACTGCGTCGAGAAAACTGAGCTGGAGGTATATGTGGTATGGTTTTGATTCCTTTTCCTCCGGAAGGTTCATTACATGGAGCCATGTTTTTTGGTTGGGTAAAAAGGATTAAAGGTCCTCCGGGCGTCAAAAGTTGGAGAGTCTTCTGCTTCTGATGAGAATCTTTAATCACTTGCCAGACATTGAGGCCACAATTCCCTTTAAACGCCACCTTTAGAATTTCCAACACTGACGGTAGGCAAAGGTTCTCTAACACAGAGACACGACAAATTTCCTCTTCTTATATTTTAATCACACAACAACCAACCCCATTTGTGCGAGATCCTTTTTCAAATCGCCATTCACACCATCCGGAACACTTGACATTCTCAAGTCTAAAAGTAAATCGCTCGCAAAACATTAAACGTCGATCAAACCCGATAGAAAGGATTATGCACTTCATTGCGTACGGTTTAATTCGGTTCCTTCCCTCACTCCTCGTAAGATGGTTCCCAATCTCGTCATCCTGCTAAGAACCATTTTCCTTAAAAAGGCCACCTTCAGAATTTCCAACACTGACGGTAGGCAAAGATTCTCTAACACAGAGAAACGACAAATTTCCTCTTCTTATATTTTAATCACACAACAGCCAACCCCATTTGTGCGAGATCCTTTTTCAAATCGCCATTCACACCATCCGGAACACTTGACATTCTCAAGTCTAAAAGTAAATCGCTCGCAAAACATTAAACGTCGATCAAACCCGATAGAAAGGATTATGCACTTCATTGCGTACGGTTTAATTCGGTTCCTTCCCTCACTCCTCGTAAGATGGTTCTCGCCATCCTGCTAAGAACCATTTTTCCTTAAAAAAGGAAACATTTTTCTCTGTTTATTCCATCCAGCTGATCCAGCTGACACCGTTCCCAGGCTCTGTATGCTGTCATGTGCGTTAAGTCATGTGTCAAAATGTTACAACACGGCACCGGACAAGGGTGGCGAGGGGAAAATCCAAGGGAAACGGAACAGTATCCTAAGCCGCTTTTCGGGCGCTCTCTCTTGCACCCTCCTTGCAGGCTCCTTCCTAACGAATCGCTCCTCACCCTTGGTTGATGGTTGAGAATGTTTGATGATGATCCGGGACCGATCCGAATCGATTTCCATCCGTTCGTGGTGGCAATTAACCCTGTCGGGATGGCTCTGCACTCAACTCCCCCGGTGTTGTTGGTAATCGAATAAATTTCGTCCCCCTTTTCAGAACCAATCAAGTGTTAAACGCAAACGCAATCGTGTGGACTTGTGTTTGACCGGGGACGTGCGTGGAGCAAATCGTGCCCGAAAAAGCCCTATGTCCGATCGGTTAGAAAACATTGTGCTTATTCGATCGTATTTTTCACATGACCTAATTAGATTAGATGACAATTAGGGGAAATGAACTGTGGCCGACAATTGTTTGGTTGGGTGAGTGTGTGTGTGTGTGAACACTCTGCTATTGACATTTACTGGTAGGGCGAGTGATCTTTGCTGAATCTACTGAAAAAGTTTAGGAAGGAATCTACTCAAACAGGATTAAAATAATCGTTGAAAAGGTTTATCTGACTCTCGTACGGCAACCGAAACATCGGGTATTGTCAGATGAATTAGCCGTAAAGTATGCAATAATCTATTTTTTAGATTTCCGACTGATGTGACTATTGCTGGGTGACCTTTATCGGTTATCAACTAATCAGTATCATCATCATTCTCCGATGTGTGGTCAGAAGATCTGGTCCAATGAGAGCCTATGACAACTATGCAAAGGAAACTAAACGCCTAAAAGTATGCAAATATCTTGAGTTTCGAAAGTTTATGCGCTTTTAGAGTATTTAATTAGCGACTCATTACAAATGATTATCGACATCTGAACAAAGCCAAATACATAGAGAAAACATAATTATAAGAACTTCAAGATACTATTCATTATTCAAGCTTCTGGAAGCCTTCAAACTTTCGTGAAGTGAATGTTAATGTAAATAAAATACAGTTCTTCATACCTCTACACGTACGCAACCCACTCGCAGTTAGAATTTCATGACAATAGTGCATAAAATGGTACAGTTTGTAGTCACATATTACACAGTTGAAAAATTGAAGAATAATCATTTGGAACTTTAATAGACATCCTAGAGATTTTGAACATCTACTCATAAAATAATAAAGAAATCATTTTGATGATACACATTGAAAATTGTTAATAAATGGTTCTACAACTATGCAATCCGCATAACAGATAATCTGTTATCTGTCAAACTGTCGTTAAGGCTGGTGTCATTGCTCGGTTGCATGAGACTTTAGTCATGCAACCAAATCGAGAGGCTGTCATTGCTCGTTAGATTTGGTCGCACGACTTTTTTCGGTTTGACGGTTGGATATAAAAAAACATAGAAGGAAAATGAACGAATAAGGTTATATTTATGTTTAAATTGCTGCTTTATGGTTGTTGCTGTCGTTTGAAACGATATCCTTCCTCACAACCTGGAAATAATAGGTTTGTTTGCATTGTAATCCGCCAGTTCAAGAAATTTGAGTTTATACTAGCGAGTTCATTTGGTCGCATGAGACCGTGCGACCAAAATCAAAAATTTTTGATTTTAGTCATATGACCAAATCTAATCTGTCAAATCCCATACAAATCCCGTGCGACTAGTCGCATGCGACCGAGCAATGACACCAGCCTAAGCATTTTTTTTTTTCGTTGTCTCGTGACGATACTAGCTGTCAAATAGTTAACCTTTCGACCAAACAGTTCATAAACAAAAATTCGACGAAACTTAGCAACGCCTACTGAGATATTGTACGTTAGGATGAGTTATTTGATCAAATTTCATCGAATTTCATCGCAAGCTTAGCGCAGTAAATCGCTCTTTGAGAAAATTATTGAACCGCTAGTTGCACGGTAACAAGATTCAAATCGAAATTTAACTTATCTGTTACTTCTTCTTCATTTTTTTGTATTAAAGATGGAGAAAAAAAACTCAACAACGAGAACAAGAGTTTGAAACAACTCGAAACCGCTCGAGGCCACCAATCAATGAAGTGCATTGAAGAATTGATTGCATGTTTCAATTAAAGGAAAGTGCAAAAACTCCCCGGGTACGGAAACACTCGATTCGCGGAAATGGATAAAATTGCCTGCAGTAACGATGAAGGAAATCGTTTTTAAATCGTTCTAACGCGCTTTACCATTTCCTTTTTACGCTCATATCATTTACTGCTGATAATGATGATGTAAATTTAGGTCGATGAAGCTGTCAAAATAGAGCTCACCATTATGGCGTAGATTAGTTGGACTATCTTTTCTTACATTCCCAAATTTCGTTCCAATTACAGCCGTTCAACACGAACGTGGCCCACGGAAACCGAAGCTCCAGCACCTGCAAGCGAACGGTGGCCATCCGGGACATCCGCATCTGTCCGGGGCGTTCGTGAACAGTGCATCCTACGGGCACGCGATGTCACATTTCCCGCCCGGCCTGCACCATTCGGCCATGGCTGGGTCGAACACACTGCTCCACCATCCCCAACCACTCTCGTTCGCTCCACTGGGCCATCACATGGGCCCGTCGTTACTACCCCCGGTCAAGCTGGAACAGAGCAAGTTCGAGTTCTCACTCGGTGGTCCCAATCGTGGTGGTGATGGAGGTGGCGGTGGTGGACAAATGCCTGGAGCGAACATCCTGTCCCCGATCAAGATAGAACACGGCAAAATGACGTCCGTCGGTGGGTTCGAGTTTACGCCGGCCGGACAAATGCAGCACATGTACAAGTCGCTGGAACCGATGCCGCCATCGCCGACCGACTCCAAGAGCTCGATCAGTGTCGATTCACCGTCCGAAAGTCTCACCAGTCCGCACTCGACGGTGGATGGTAGTTCGAGTGTGCTCAGCCCAACACCGATCAATGCCACCAGCCTAAGCCTTCCGTCGCCACTGTCCCAGAACGGTGTGCTGGACATACTGATGAGCACGGACAAGTGCCAAGAGTTCATCCAGTACCAGATGCACAACAGCAGTATCGCTTTCCCCGCATTTACGCCCGTCAGTAGCGCCTCGAGCGGAGTCACGCTGGGGAGTCCCGTGCAGACACCGGCACCACCGCCTCCCATGCCACAAGTGCCAGTTCCACCGTCATCGACCACCTCATCGACGGGACCTGCACCACCTCCGCCACCACCACCACCGCCACTCGTTCCACACCCGATCGCGCTCACTGCTCTACCGCCCGAGGGTCCAACGATTGTGCGACTTCCGACCTGGGAGATCCTACAGGTAAGCCATCTCTGCCCATCCTACCATCTTTGTCGTGTTGCACGATTGATAGCGTTATCTTTCCCACAGGAAACAACAGCCCGGTTGCTGTTCATGTCCGTACGGTGGGTACGGTGTCTGATTCCTTTCCAGACGCTCTCCAAAAATGACCAACACTTACTCCTGCAGGTAGGCAAACCGCACCACAAAACACGCTATGTACCGCGTCTCTTCATCCGATTTCTTTCCCATTTCTTTGCTCAGGAATCGTGGAAGGAGCTTTTTCTGCTTAACTTTGCCCAGTGGAGTGTACCGTGGGATTTGAGCAGTCTGCTCGATTCACCTCAGGTGCGTGATCGTTTGCCCCCGGATGCAGCGACCCAGCTCGAGATGAAGACGATGCAGGAGATACTCTGCCGGTTTCGACAGATTTCACCCGATCTCAGTGAGCTGGGATGTATGAAGGCAGTGATCCTCTTCTCACCGGGTAAGTAAGCTCAGAATTTGTGCTTTATTTAAATGAAAATTGAATGTAAATTATAATTGTTAGAACAATTTGACATCAGTTTTGAAACTTCATACTTTTCTATTGAGGTACACCAATTTAGGAACTTTAAGCGTAATAAAAAGACTATTTAATTATCTACGTTATATTAAAACTAAAATTGGGCTTCAGTTTGCATAACTCTAGGCGGTTTTCAACATGAATCTGGTTTGTCGTTTCAAAAGACTAATTAAATGTATTGATAAACTAAAAACAAGCATAAAAAAGTGTTAGTAATTTGTATAAGAGAGAAATCACACCTTACACTGCACTGTCAGAACTACATCTTGTAGGACAGATGTTTTTTTAGTGGAAAAATATTACTTTACAAACAAACAAATTGAAGATATGTTTCTTGGAATAGAAAAGACATTCGTCTTTATCATCCATAAACAAGACACACGTTAAAAAATACACTGGGAATACTGTAGTGTGTCCTAGCTAAACTTGTACTGCGTTTTGCATACTTTTTGGCGTTTTTCGTACAATGTAAAAGAGGGTGTCTTTTTCCAGGCTTTACGTTTCTTTTTCTTAAATATTGGTAGTTTATCTTTCCAAATTTTTACTACTAATTCTTGACAGATACCGATAGTTTTCGAAACACAAAAACATAGCAATAAGCTAAAAAAAATATTGGAACTAAACTCCCATTTTACATGGCTAACTATTCCCTTCACAGAAACGTCCGAACTGTGTGACGTGCAGCCGGTCGAGATGCTACAGGACCAGGCCCAGTGCGTCCTTTCGGAGCACGTACGCGTACGCTACCCACGCCAACCGACCCGTTTCGGACGGCTGCTGCTACTGCTGCCCCTGCTCCGCACGATCCGGTCCACCACCATCGAGACACTGTTCTTCAAGGAAACGATCGGCACCGTTCCCATTTCCCGGCTGCTGATCGACATGTACCAGATGGAAAAGTACACCGACCTCGAGGGTGGCACGGGCGGAACACCAACGCCAAACGGTGCCATAACGCCCAAAGCATAAATCTGTCCCGTTCACGATCGTCCCTATTGACAGCGCTCCGGCGGTTTGCTGGAATTCTTTTGGTGCTTTTTAATTTGCCAAAAACATCACGCAAGTAGGGAGCCACCACCGAGACCGTCCAGTTGCGTGGAGAAAGCGAACGTAAAAGAAGCGTGCTTGTAGTGCGGCAGCATGTTTCTGGGGTAAAAGTATTTTCCTAACGCCCTCGGCTGTTTGAGTTTTATACCGTTTCGCTGTTCGCTGTGTGGGAAGATTTTTTTTTTGCCCCTTTTAAGTCTTCAACGGTACGAGTTCTTATGATTGTACATGTTCGCTACTTGTCGTCGTCGAGTTTTGGAAAGCAACATCGCTTACATCGGTCTTCAAATCAAATGCTTTTTTTTCAATATGCTCTCACACACACACACCAGATGTGTCCCAGTGTAAAGCGACCGATGGGAAAAACCATTTTTGCGGTATTTTTGTAAGGTGTGTTTCAAGAACACGCTGAAAAACAAAGCTAGCAGCCGTATACATCTGACCGCAGCTCAATTTGCGATGAAATTATGTTATTTTTTAATTTGCAAAATAAATCTTCAGCTTCAATTGGGTGGAAACAAGTGTAACGAGGGTTGATGGCGATTTTTTTTTTTGTGCTGAGCAATGAAAACTCATGTTTGCGAGGTAAAATTCTAATGTGCCATGATAAGAAAAGTCAACCGATATGGTGCGCATTCAAGTAAGTGAAGAGGAAAAACCAAAAACCTGCCCCCGATATTGAAAAGGATGAGTGTTGTCGGCAGAACTTCTTTCTCCGACAGACGAGCAACGTTAGCTAACGAACGATTCTCGGTTAGGTTTGTAAAATGTTGTACATTTAAATCGTATTTAAACCTATAAATGAACCATAAATTAACTTAAAACCAATACACATCGGTGTTCGTGCATTAAACTGTACAAATATTCAGAAAGAAATGAAGTTCTCAGTGCAGTTTGGTAAGTATAAGAGAGCAAACCAAATATTAATGGATAGATCAACTCAATTATTTAAATTTTAATTAAATATATCGATAAGAAATATTTTTTTCATGAGCCTGATATATCCCAAAAAAAAAGCTTTAAAATATTTTTTTTGAATTTACCATCTTTTTCGATAAAACATTATTACTTTTGGTGTAAAAGATCAATTTCGCCATTGAAAAATGATAATTTGCGTTTTATTGTGTTGTGCTGATTGCATACTTTTAGGTGCATTCATATATTAACCCAATAAGGTATGCAATATGCATGGCACCATCCTTGATTTGTATTTTTAGAAGCAAATCTGTGAGCACGGTGACCATGATTTTGTACGTTAAATTAGACTACTCAAGTTATTTAGAAAATTTTTTACTATCAGATTCTCGCATAAGAATTTAACATAATGACAGTTTGTTTGTGCAATATTTTGATACAAATACCAGTTTGTAACCTTCGAAAGGGCGCCATGTGTATGCTTCAAACGGAAAATCGTTTACCACGAAACACGGAGTGATCCCTAAATCCGGAAAAACATTCCACACTACAACTTGTTTCGCTATTTTGTAACAATCGGCTTACGGCACCACGGCGATGGACAGCCGCTTGTTGCGCCGACAGGTTGCTCCACTTCATCCACTGGATTCCTATTTTTTTCCACCCCCCCGAAACTCTACCCAGAGCAAGCTGTCTGTCCGTTAGCTTATCAAAGGGACTTTCAGACCAACGGTAAACAAAATACCGGAACATTAGCCTCTCTCTCTCTCTCTTGTCCCAACGATTCCCTCCCTGCTAGGCGAGGATCTGGATGGAAAACTTTTTCCCACAACACCAACACAAGCTCTTCTTGAGCTATTTTTCACACTGTTTGGTTGCTTTTTTTTGTTTTTCTTTCCCCATACCACACTATCCACACTGCTGTACTTTAGCGAGGGCACGTTCCCTTTTTGCGTACACCGGAAGAGGACAATAAATATTATTTTTGTTCTGCGGTTGCGGATGTATCGTCGTTTCGAGACGCTACTACACCGCACGCATGCTTCTTTGCCGAAAGGGAAGCTACGAAGGATTGTGGTAAAATCTTTTTCTTGTGTTGCAGTACAGCAGTACACACTGTTGACGCACGGTTAGTAGTAGCTATCGTGATGCCATAGGGGATGGATTGCATGTCATATGGCAAAAGAGAAAAATAATTCGGAAAACATCCATGTCCTTTGTGACAGCTAGAAGTGTTGGTGAAAAAATATGTTTTCTTCCCGATTAACTTAGGTTTTATGGTAAAAGACTCGAGAAGGCCCCCCCTAGAATTATTTGTGTGCAGCACTGTAATCTGTCAATTTTGTCGCACAGTGTTTTTTCATGTGGTCAAAATTTATTTAATAAATACAATATTTATTATTGCTTAAAATACTTTATAGAGACCAAATAGAACATGAAAAATAAACTTAAATATGCCTTTTAATTAGTAAGTTGCTCTGCATAATGTTCGGCAATTTCCTAATGGTACATATCGTATATACCCGGTACAATGCTTCCTTCAAATATGTTCGACATCAAAGGGGCAGTTTATTGGCCGGAAAGTTCATCCGTTGCTAAACTAAAGAGATGATATGATCCTTCGCCTTCAAAATAAGAGATTATGATGAGGGAAGAGTTATTTAAATTTCAAATTTAGCCTTTTTTTCTTTCAATTCATTCATCTTTTTTTGTCCTACCAGAAGATCATCCGCACCCATAGTGATTTATTTGAGACATGTGCTGCGAATTGCATACTGTTAGGCGGTTTTCCTATAGGGACCAACCAATTTCGTCAGGGGGGGGCCTTCTCGAGTCTTTTACCGGTTTTATTTTTATATTATTATATTGCTACTTCAGTAACAAATTGTAGGACTATGCTACAGATATCGTATATAAAAATGCAATAAAACTCCTATGAACGATTAATCACAAGAACATGCAATTGACAACTTCAAAATAGTAATATAATGACTGGCGATAGGAACCTTCCTCAATTGACGTTAGATGGAGTTATGGTAGCAATAGCATACTTTTAGGCGTTAACTTATGTCAAATCGGTTAAACAACGTACAGCAACTTCGGAAGAAGCATTTCTATAGTTAAATTGATTCTACTCTTATCACCAACTTTTCATTTGTTAATATCGGCAAAAAATACCTGTTAGTGTATGGGGCACTCATTGATATTCCAGCATTAAGATTGCTCGTCATTAAAAAAATCGTTTTTTTTTAATTTGTTTACCAAGAAATGTGTTCCGAACTTTTAAGCCTGGCAACCAGGCAACTGGCAGAAAACTGCACACTGTATAATAAATATGTGAAATCGCTCTCATCTAAAATAGGACACCATAAAATTCAGGCCAGCCGTGGGGCTCAGGCCTTATAGACCAGTGAAAATTATCAATATTCTTTGTATTAAATATGAAAAATATCTCGATTTGTCAATACTTAAGCTGTTCTTGCTGTTGTTTCTTTGATTGTATACTATTCTATACTTTTTTTTAATTGTATTTGCGACTCCTGTTTTATAAAGGAGTACTCTCGTATGATTAGTGGTGTTATCCCATATATAAAGGAGTATCCGATACTTATTAGAGTTGTAGGCCGACAGGTCATGGTTGGAGAAGTCTCTTGTCAATTTCTGTCAGTTCCTGATTAGAGCAGTAATTCCACTAATTTCGACCATTTTGAGCGAGTCGTCGTCCCGTACAGATGTTCCATTTAATTTTGCAGAAACTGTAAATTGGCCGTAACATTTTACGAACAAAATGTAACCATTCCTAACAACAAACCAGTTTAAAACTTCGTCACACTGTCACCGTTCTACTAATCACCAAAACTCCCTACCATCCTGGACAAAGTTCTCATAAAAACATTTGCCACTTCTTTCCTAATTTGATTCCCAAAACCACAGCCTGGCACAGTTTGTGTGCTTCACTGTTGCTTGCGGTTACTTCCAGTCGGACCAACAGGACCTTAATTCCGTTCAACCTAAGCCAAAAACATGATTTTCTAACTGTCTGACCTGGCTCTGGCTGCGTCTACCGGACAAATCCTGAAGAGCGGACTTAGCAAGAACCCTTGCACCTACATACCTTGTAGTTCGGTTTTGCATTTTGCATTTGCAGAAACACAGGCGTGGAAAATGGATTTTAAATCCCTTTCTCTTCTTTTCTGGTGTAAAGAAACCCTTCGAAGGTGGGTAATTTTTCATCGACTCATCAAATCGGATAGTATGCAAGGGTTGCTCGGGCGGTCACAAAGGACACCGTACATCTCCGTACAGTGCGACAGAATAAGCTATTACAAAGTATTATTTTGACAGACAAATACCTCGACAACTCGACATTCGACAAAGGCGGCTTCTGCACCATGTCTTCTGCACTGCTCACTGGACTTTACAACCGGACAATGGTGGAAGGTCGTACGCTCGGACAATACAGTCGTCGTATCAGAAGTTGCTGGTATATTGCCGTTCCAGCTTCTTGATGGATGATGGAGGCATGATCCTTAATTGCCAACTCCGCTAACTACTCTTCCGTGCCGCTCTACCACTGACGCCGTCATCCATCCGTTCATGCTCGCCGATGTGTCAATATAGTTTGTGCTACTGTGCTACTGTGAGGACACCACATTCCACCGCAATTCGTTGTAAAAGGGCTTTCTCACACACAGACATCCATACTGTAACCATCAGAGTAGGCGAACGATGGTCCAACCTCCTTTTCCATCGCATTTTAACCTCTCTCTCTCTCTCTCTCTCGTTCTCCCCGACATCTCCTTGGACACCGTGTTGGTCCTGTGCACATGCTCTTTGCTACGAACCAGCCCTGCGCAGGTGTTTTTTCATGCTTTGTTTTGTTTTGCAATAGCATCCACCAGAACTTACACGACCTGCCGTCGGGATGTCATTTTGGTGCTGAAGTGTTCCAGTGTATCGGAGTTACACAGCGTGCAGAGTTCCGGTGAGACGCTTATGTACCACCATCACCAGGGTGTGATTTTGCTACATCCCGAGGGATAGAACTAGGCTCCGCCCACATTGACTAACCAACGGAAAGTCCCTCCATGGGCACAGCATACTTCGATCCTTTCGTCAACCTCACCACTGTCGCCAGCCCCGTGATGGTGGCTTTTCCCACCCCGGTTTTCCCCCCTCTGGACACCAGTGGAAAACGCACCAGCGGATGGACGGAATGAACTTTTGGGCTTGATTTTTTGGCAAACTAACCGTGTACCGTTTCTATGTACACATTACATACGGCAGCCCACAAACGGGTGGATCACTGGCCCGGTGCGGCCATACTGTGCCCATGGTTTCGCGTTACAGCAATGGCTTCCGCTGGGGGCCGCCTCAGCATGGGAGGTCATCGGACGCGCGCACGTTTCGGATCCATTCGCTCGTTCGACTGGCCTGGTCAACGGTACCAAACCCGGGTACCTGGGTCGGTTGGCGAATAATGAGCCTTTGTCAGCTTTTTGATAGCAATTATCGAGGAACCGAGGAACCCAAAGGATGTTGTGTGTGTGAGCGGAAGGAGAAGATGAAGCTGGAAGCGAACGAAGGCTCGCCTATTGTTGTCGGAGAGCATAACTGAGACATCAGACGTAGCGATAGAAAATGTAGACAAAGTTCCGACGGCGATTCAAGGTTTTTGGGGAGTAGCAAAGTTTTGTACAAAATAAGATCCGAAATAGAAATTAAAATTAATTACTTCTCTTATTGACAGCTATTAAACTTGACCGCAAGTGTCAAAATATTTCGAATTCAAATTAAATTCAAATTCAAATTAAAGCCACAAATAAAAATGTCATTACTTAAATCATCTAACAATATTCAATTCATGTAATCATTTTCAAATTAAAACGAGAATTGAATTATTCAACAACAATAACACCACAACTGACTACCATCTACGATCAACAACTACTACCTTCATATGCACTACCTAACCTCACAAAACTAACACCTTCGCTAGCTGTCAGTCTCCCCCCCATTTTGTTTGTTTTGGTTTTATTTCCACACAACAATATGATATTCATCGCCACTAGTTCAACACTAACCCTGATGCACAGTGCAACGATTAGTAGTAGAGTGCCACAAAAAAAAATCCCTAAAACATATCCACGAGTGTTTTTAGCTAAATAAATCCTGTTCCATCCACCTTCGTGGACTTCAGCGACATTCAGTCTAATCCTTCCTGCCTGCCGTCCGATCTGTCCCACTATCACTCTATCTCTCCCAATAAAGCACATCGTCATCGGATTTTGTTTTCGTGGTTGCATACCACAAATAATATTTCATCCTACACATAGAGCGATCTAGGGACACGCTAGTGCCGGGGGGTTTGGCAAATATTGTTTCATTTTGTCAACGTCACCTCGCAATATGTGAATGTGGCCCAGTTATTGTCAACGTTGGCTGGAGTTTTAGAATTTTACCCGCATTGCGTGTGTCCGATGTTTTGGGATTTTCTTATTTTTGTACTGAGGATTGTTTTTTGTATTAATTTTTGAACAGGTTATAAGCGAGATTTTAGCATGATTAACATTACGTTCGAGTTTTTTAATATAATAAGTTATAGGTGAATTTCCACACACGTGGTTTTATTACAGTCTGGTTCGTCTTTAGTGAGTTGTAAGATCCGATGCGTTCGTTACGACGGTCGAGTAGCAAGAGAGGTGGTGTTCCTCGTGTGCGCTATGACAGCTACAGAGTGCACACGAGTGAAAATACTACTACACTAACATGGTACAATATTGTCCTGCAATGTTGTACCAGTTATACCAGTTACACCAGTTACACAGTTATAACTAATATATTGTTTATTATGATAGTTTAGTTTTTGAAAACTAATTTATTCATCTAAATTAGTACCACAAGCGTAAAAGAGGAATAGGAATTAATGTTTTGCTTAACAAATATGAGCCGTTGGCAATTTTGCCATTATTATCACAGCAAAACCCACTGTTAGCTAAATTATTCAACATTTTTTCAATAAGAAACAACGGTCATTCTGCTTGTTGGAACAAACTAAGATCGTTCTACTGTGAGTCTGGCTATCAAAAAAATATTTTTATACCTTCAATGCCTAAAAGTATGCAATATGAAGGTATGGCGCCTTCATTGTCCTTCATTGTCACTGTCTACAGAATCTAAGTAAACAGCACTGACAGTACTTAACCCACATGAATATTCTAAATTCTCTTTTAAAGACATATTCAAAACAAATGATTGCATACTTTACGGCGTATTCTTGGAAGATTAGAGAGCGTTTGATCAAAAAGATTATTTAATACTATAGTAAGTTTTCGTACTACTGCCGTCAGTCAAGGCATGATACAAAACTAAAATATATACACAAAAAATAACAGAATAAAAATCCATGAATTATACTTATAATACTTTAGGATATGAGATTAAAGTTTGAAAATAATCTAACTCGAATAATGCCACAAACCACAGGCAGGACATAAAAGCTCCTTCCTAGCTTTTCCTTCCTCAGTTGAAGGAATAACACTACACAACCTGTCCAACGATCGCTCATCATCCATCATCGTCCACTACGTCATTATCATTCGCACACCTTCGTCTGCTGTGACGGTAAATGTTGATTTACCGCGGATAGGATGTCATTTGATCGCGAAGCTAGCACATTCAGGAAGCCATTCGTCCGTCAGCTGCAGCCCAACTCCCAAACCGACCAGACCGACCGCAAATCAAACGAACGCGGCCATTTCCCAAAAACCTCATCCGGTGCACGAGCCTCAAGCAGCCAGAACCGGTCGCATCTAGCTCGACCACCAGGCTCGCGTAGCCTCCGGCGGCTACCGGATTCCAATCGCAAAACCAATTACGGATTATCGCGACGCCACATTTTCTCGGCTTTCGCTTCGCCGGGCTGACCTCCCAAAACTGTGCTGACTTGCGGTGGTGCATCGAAACGCGCCTGCAACAACAACAAAAAAAGCACTCCCGGGAAATATCTTGATTGTCTTGCACATGGGGAAACTGGACGGTTCGTGGGGAGCAACTGCGTGCAGGGGGAAAATGTTTATTATTATGTCGCTTATCGGAATCACGGTTCGGTGGTTTAATTGATTGACTTTCGCCATTATCATCGACGGACGCACGGACGGTGCCCGATTCATTTGACACGGTTCTTCGAAACTCGCGCCATCGATAAACCCACTGCTTTCACCCCATCGGATAAACACTTTTCACCCTGCCTGCCAGGTGTGTGAAAAGCACAGATTAAAGTATCCTTTTAGCACAACCGGTAAACACAGCCAACAGCCAGACAGCAGCCAGCCAACCAAACCTATCAACGCTGAACCTATCATGACGCGCCAACCAGCGTTGCATCCAAGACACGAATGTTGTGCATTTCTTTGACCGCGCAATCCGTTGAGCAGAATGCCGACCCGCAGCATTGGACCATTTGCCAGGGTGCATCCGTGTGCATTCGCTGCGTGGTTCACCTTCATTAGAAAGAAACACGGCGTTCGATCGGAGCTGTAGACGAAATTGACAATTAAGTTAGACACACAAACTGGCGTACAGGAATGGGCTGAATGATGTTGATTGCGAAGAGTTTGCATCAGTGGGGCAAATAAGCCAATCAGCGAACGGGACCAGCAGAAGGTGAACCCGTTTGGCACAAGTAAACTGACGTAAAGTTTATCGGCAGATAAATCCGAATGAAATAGATGTTAAAACATGAGAATGTATTAGGGATAGTATAATATACGAGAGTGTATAGTTTTGAGCTTCAACGGCATCTCTTACCACGCCTAAATGTATGCAATTTGCCTGATTCATAGTCCTAATTATGGAACAAAAAACATAAACTGTTGCGGAGAACAGGAACTTTGTACATAAGATATTTACATTTTAAATTTAAATTACATCTCTATCGACGCCTAAATGTATGCAATTCGTGTGACGAAACTATGTTATATTTTGTATATTTTAATAAAAATATAATGTTTTCTTAATTTTGCATTGTCTCAACAACTTTTAATATAAATTGCGTCCTGAGCCTAAATCTGTGCAAGTTGTCAACTTAAAATATTCCAACACATCAAAGGTGGATTTATATTTCAAAATAAACACATAAAACTATGAATCGTAATTCTGTGCATAAGCTTCATAAATTTTCAATTTAAGTAGCAATTCTTTAACTTTCGGAAAGAATTATCAAGACTTTTGACTAGTTATCACCCTTTGATGCTGCAATTTTAAGCGCCATAAAAGCTTTGATTAGTATAAAACGTATTAATAAGCTATATAACATGACTTTTTGGTTATCAATGTTTACCATGGAACATTGATGCATAAAGGTTTCAAGAAGAATGTGTCCACGATGTCACCTTACGCTTAACTATCAGGATCATCTTTGGTTTATTGCTCCTGAATGTATGCAGCCACTGTTCGCTTAAAACTCCGTATTTTCTCTAATCCATCTACGGAGGCTGAGTCTTTTATTAAAACATTTTGCATACAATTAGGCGCACGTCCCAAGCGTTTTGCTATCAAAGGAAACAGAAAACAAATTAATAATGGAATTAAATCTGTGTCTATTATAAGTTTCACAACAATAATTCCATTTTAACTATAAAATACAACACTTTTAACAATCCGACTGTGATAAACATTCGGTTATATACGCGAAAACCTAACATAAAAGGCGTGGTGCACATAAGAGTGCACATTTTTCCCACTAGCATCAGCGTGTTAGCTTTTTTGCACAAAATGTTCCTCATTTGTTTTGCTGGGTGTCACACGACACTCATCTACATACAACGACGAATGCAAAGTTCACATTATTTTTCATCACGTCGCTTACTTATTCAAATCACATCCTTCCACCGAGCGAGCGCAAAACAATGTCAGTCGCTTTCACTCCGGTTTATGCGTGTGTGTGTGTTGCGGGACAGCATCCACCGCATGCCGATAGTGAATTTATTATTATTTTTTATTCCCACTAACCCTCTGCTACAATATTCTTCGGGCGGGTTGATGCACACTGCAAACTAAATGCAAATAACGTTAGCAGCTTGACGCGGAAGTGCCGAAAGAAGCTTTCGAGCACTGTGGACTGTGGCGACTAGCAAACATCAGCGCTACTCAATGCTAAAAATGCTTCCGCTATCCCGACGATGCATGTATGCAAATACATTTGTTATCCCACCATCATGGCGCGACCTGCGAACGCAAAGGATTTCGCGAAAAAGTTGCTGCTGCTGCTGCTGCTGCTGGTTTGTTTCCTAAACTGTTCTGGGATGCACTTGGCAGACATGTTTTGATTTTTTCACTAATGAGCCCACTCCTTCGTTATGCTCTGAGGGCAGGACAATTTTAACCGTCGTGTCGTGTCAGCAAAAGAGGTTTTCTGTTTCCATTTTTGTGTGTCTGATTGCCTGCGGGGATCTTGCATTAAGCGGTGGCAACGAACCGGCTGCATCCTGATGCCTTGTCAAATCCGTGTCAGCTGCTAATGCTGCCAGTATAAATACGGAGCAAGCGGAGTGAGATGATATTTTTGTCTGATGACGAATTAGCGGATTCGGAATGGCGAAGGTTAGGGATTTTTCTTCGCCCGATGCACAGCTCTATGCCAGCGGCGTACAACTAAATCAAGTGAAACTTCATTTCGTACGCCCGAGGACTAAATAGTTTGGTGCCCTAGCGGGAGAGTGCCAATGAGATTGTGTTGATGCGAAGTCTGAATGCCATTTAGAAGTATAATTAGTAAATTAAGAATTTATACCAATACTTAATTACTTGTCGACTAATTCGATTACGATATTATGCTCATTCTTCCCGCATTAGATTATAAGCTGAGATTAAGTCACTTTTCCCAACACGAATCTGGCTAACGAAAATCTTTAAGCCCCGGTAACAGCACCCAAAACCGACCGAATGATCTCATCTTATTTGTGTGCAAAGTCTAATGAAATTTAAATAAAATTAACAGCTTGCAGCTCGGTTGTTCCGCTCGGTGCTTGTTTGGTTGTTTGGCGGCGACTCAAACTTTGAAGCTTCCGGGAAGCTTCGCTTCCAATGCGAACCAAAATAAAGCACGAAATCTGTCAACAGTTTTGGCAAACCTGCAGAAGGCAACAATGAAGCGCACAAATTAAAATAAAAACCAAACAAATCCTTGGGAATAAAATGAGACCGAAATTTAGGACGGTGTATAGAGCAGCCAACCCGTGACAAAACTATAACCAGCATATAGGAAGATTCTGCCATCCTATCCTAGTGATTATTTCTTTTTCTAATGGAAATCCCCTATGACCTCATAAGCAATTTGGAATAGCGTACCGGGTGCATTCGGTTTCCACAGTGGAGAGACCATTGGCACAAAACAACATTGCAGTCTGTCCATACAAAAACATACTGAAGCACCAGGTATGCCACCAGGTGGCTGGCCAAAAGAATAATTATCTTCACCACCATCCGTCCTACAGCACAGCGGGACACCAACGGGGCAAAGTATCACAATTCCGTCAAGCACCAGCATCCGTAAACGCGGTGCTTCTCATCCGTCGGTCGATTATTTGGTCGTGGACCCGATCATTCTCCATCCATCGCACGTCCAGTCCATTTGTTGCCGCTCCCACGGAAGCTATCAAACATTGGCCTGTATCCGCAACAATTCGAGCGCATCGTACAATGAAATGATGTCATAATGCCTACACTTCTCCCCTGGTCTGGATCAAAGGACCAACAGGGTCCACGACTGTCTGGACCTGCCATCATCAACATTCATCCGATGCTACGTTGTAGTGGGACACACATTTGTAGGTAGGGATAAAACAAGGGGCAAATGAAAACGCAACTGAGGGGGGGTGTGTTGCACTCGCGTCGCCCTCAAACAATAAATCTACGTGACGTGATGGAAAAATAAATAAAATTGGCTTTCTGTAGATAAGCCCTCTTACAAATAGCTTTCTGTCGAAAATCCCCATGTTACTCGAGTGTGCGCCATTGCTACTGTCGCTGACGCGCTGCCCTCTGCCGGCAAAAGGTTCCTGTGGAGCGTACGGTCTGAGTGTTGAGGTGAGATCGAAGTAGGCTGAAATAGTTACTGAGCTAAAATGAAATAGGAAAAATGGAAAGAATTTTAATGTAAACTAGAATTACTAAACATTATAAATGTAAGTTATTAGAAATATTTTCTTACAAGTATATTTTAAGCAACTATTTTTCCTAAGAGAGATACAATAGGCTCAACAGCACCTTCCCATAAACAGTGGTAACTTTTCGATCAATTCCGGATTGGTTCTTTTCTCCACACATCCCTAACGACCCTCTTTTTGCTGAATGATGCGTCTAATTCAACTCACCCGGAACATCCAGCATGCACACACACACACACACACGCACGGACGGTTTGGAATCGGAGTTTTTTAACGCCTTCCGAACGGTGTTAAACAAAACACACAACACGTGGTTAAAATCACACAGCTTCCAAACACCGCGTCACGCGTGTAAGGCTGCTGGCCGGTAAGTTCCAGCGTAGTTCAGCAGAGGGATTTTTTTTTTGCAATTTTTTAAACATTGCTCAACATGTGTCAATGTATCCTTTTCGGATGAATGTCTTTTTGTTGTGAAGTAAAAGTTGGAAGATTACCAAAAAGAACAATAACTGAACAATATAAATTCCTGAGCGGTTTCAGTAGCTGAAATTTGGAGAATTAAAACACAACACCAAACCACAAGATATCTCTTAAACTGTTTAGCTTTTCTTCAAGCAAGAATGTCCATATTGAAAATGAAACAACTACTTAAGAACATACACCGAGCTTAAAACAAAGCCACAGCTTTATTGAATGAACTTTATTATTAGGCGTTTGCTAGAAATACAGATAATTACGGATTAAACTTGTTTATACATGTTACGCATGCATTTTAGCAAAATATAAAACCGCCCATGACCGCATAGTCCTTCAACAATAAGGTGGAATTTTAGACACGACTGTCGCAAAGTTTCATGACTTTAAAGACACTAAGTACTTACTTACTTACTTATCAGGCGCTACAACCGCTTCGCGGTCTTGGCCTGCTACTACAATCCTCGATACCACTCACGGCCTAGCGCCGTCGTCTGCCAATCAAGTATCCCGGCCGTTCTGGCGGACGCATCTACGCCATCACTCCATCTCAGTTTGGGCCTACCACGCCTCCTCTGTCCATGTGGACGGCCTAAAATGACTTTACGGGCTGGGTCGTCCGGTGCCATTCTCATGACATGACCAGCCCACCGGAGCCTGGCGAGCCTAATTCGCTGCACGATAGTGAGATCACCGTACAGCTCATAGAGCTCGTCATTGTAGCGGCTCCTCCATTGTCCTTCCACACATACGGAGCCAAAAATCCTTCTGAGCATCTTCCTCTTGAACGCGGCTAAGTGATACAGCATGATGCAAAACAAAGACTCAAAATATTCTAGATATTTGTTCTGTAAACTTATCATTATTGGAAAGGCATAAGACTCCAACATGTATCAGATTACACATTTTATAATATGGCTATGACCGCATAGCTCGTTGATACCATAGCAGAGCATGATGGAGCGTTTTCACTGTTTAAACGCTGTTTAAAAGCTCCAAGTACGCACACACTGCTTATGCTCTTCTAACCTACTAGATCGGCGGTATTCATGCAAATAGACTGTTTAGGAATAACTTATCGTTTACATTCCTTCTCATTCCCTCCGAACATTAGCCTACATCCCATGTATTCCGATGCATTTCGGTCCCGAATGGCAACAAGTGTCTTGACAAAATAGTTACACAAACCAAGGGCCATAGCAACAGCGAATAAACACGTGTTACAAAAACGGTTCCATCAAACGGAACGTTGCCTTGACGGTACACACCATACCATATCGATATCCTTCACCATATCGATCCAACGAACGAACGAAGGGGATCCAATTTTTCAGTTCAGTTACAGTTCTCGCTCGGTTCGGATGTTATTTTTCTGTTACACGATACATATTCGTGGTATTAAAACAAATCCTTATTTTACTATTAAGCATTTTGCTTGACTGTTGATCGCCAAGTGTCCAAAGTGTACATTAGAGACGATCCTGCTCCCATTTCCAGATGAGATTAATAAAGATTTACCTTCGTTACTATCCACCAGGTAAGAGTGGCATAACCCATGCTATGCATTGCACAACCTTTGCTAAATGAAAAGGATTTCCCTAGGTATTGCGCTGAACTACCAGAAAAAGGGCATCGAAGGAACGAAAATGATAGATTTGTTCGATCTTACTCCAAGGTAAGGATTGGCAAAATCCTATCAGCAAACAAAAATTATTACACAACCCATTCTCCCGTGACTTCCAGCTGTGATCTCCAAGTGCTAACGAAGCAAATTGCATCCACCGAACCGCTTATTACGCAAGAAGTGTTTCCCCAGGTTACGGAAATACTGGAAAAGTTGCAAAAGAAGCTTAAGGAACCGGTTAAGACAAAGTTTTACCTTTTTAAAACGCTACAAACACACATTCTCCCACTAACGAACGTGTGTTTCGACAAGTCCGGAAAGAAGTAGGTTACTCCTCCACTCTGACACTGTTCTTGATACATAGAAAAAAAAACAGCTTAGAAGCTATTACTTTCCAACTCCAACCTCTCCGTAGATGTATTACCGGTTCGTACGATCGTACCTGTCGCATATGGAACGTGGAAAGCGGTGACGAAGAGAAGGTACTGAAAGGACACGAAAATGTCGTCTTCTCTGTGGCCTACAACTATCCCAGATGGTAAGATGGTCATCAAATCAATTTAGTATGATAAAAGGTATAAGGCTTAGCACTTCTTCCAACCATTAGCGACCGGATACTTACCGGATCCTTTGACAAAACTGCCAAGATATGGAATCCCGTCTCGGGCAACTGTATCAACACACTCTGGGGCCATACGGCTGAAATTGTGGGTGCCGAGTTTAATCCTCACCAGTGTGAGCTGGTCGCTACGTGCAGCATGGATAATACGGCCCGTGTGTTTCACTCCGAAACGGGCCAGGAGGTACATCTGTTCGCGGATCACTCGGCGGAAGTTATATCGGCACGGTTTAACAAGGAAGGAACGCTACTGCTGACGGCATCGTTCGACGAAACTGCCACCGTGTGGGATATGCGAGCGAAGGAGTAAGACTTCTCCACGCGGTGCAAGAATTCCTTTTAATCCGCAATTTTTCATCCAGACACGCCATCGTCATCCGAGGACACGAGGCGGAACTTAGTAATGCCGTGTGGAACTTCCAGTGCAATCTGATCGCGACCAGCTCCCTCGATCGAACCGCCAAGATATGGGATCTTCGACGTCTGGACGATGCACAGGCAACGGCCACCCATAAGGACGAGGTGCTGGATGTGGCGTTCAACTGTACCGGCACACGCTTAGCCACCGGTAGTGCGGACTGTACCGCCAAAGTGTGGGACGTTACGGGGAACTTCGAGCTGGTCACCATTATGGCGGGCCATACGGATGAAGTGTCGAAGGTAACGTTTAGTCCACCGGGAGGTTTGCTGCTGACGGCATCGGCAGACAAGACGGCCCGCATCTGGAACTCGGGTACGGGGACCTGCACCCAAACGCTGTCCGGGCACGATGGTGAAGTGTTTTCCTGCTCGTTCAACTATTCCGGCGATGCCATCATTACCGCGTCGAAGGACAACACGTGTAAGATATGGAGATGATACGACTGGTTCTCCGGGCAGGCCTTTAAAGTATGTAACTGTATGAACGTTATTTCCAATTTCAAGCATCTCAAACTCTAGCCTCGCCTTTAGTGCTGCGCCCCCCCCAGTAGTTCAAACTAGCTACCGTCCATAGCCATTCCATACTATTTCACGGTACTGTGTCACAGTACTCTAGAGATTGTTGATAACCATTTTTGTTCCAGTATCAGTGGACCACCTCTCATCATCAGCGCTACATTTAGTAACCCTAGATAAGTGCGTAGTGGCCCATCGGACGTCATAAATTGAACAGGAAATTCCTAGATTTAATCCTCACATTCCTTTTCGTAATCGTCCGATTCTGTAGTAACTATTTGGAACGAAAAACAAAGAAACTGCCATGCTATAATATAGAAAAAAACCTTTTGACTGCCCCATTACGAAAAGTGTCAAGTAGTGCCAGTAGTTGCAGCAAGTGCCTCTAGCCTATTTAGTCGATAAACGTAAAATGTGATGTGATACAGCAATAAAATACCACTCTTTTCGTCACGCCATTCGCTCGTTCATGTTCAAGTTCGTACCTCACGTATTGTACCCGGTTTTAGACACCTTTTTAATCTGCTTGTTCATATCGTTCATCCTGCATGTGTAGTGTTTGTGCTTCTGTATTTCTGCTACGCCACTTTATCGCTTGTTCTATTCCACAACTAATTGCGCTAACTACTACTACTACTACTACCACTTCCGGCACTACTACTACTGCTACTTCTGCATCGGTTGCAATTTAAATAAAAAGGGTCCGCCCAAGAAGCAGCGGCAGAGGTACAGTGTGGCGTATAGCAACCGGGAAGCCGAACACTGGACCAAGTTTTTGCTGCGAAGCTGAACACGTAAAGCCATGGATGGATGGCAGTATGTTGGCATGTTTGTTCTAGGGAGAGAAGGAAAAATCTATTGATTATAACGAAAATTGTGCATTTAAAGATGGTGCAACCACCAATTTGTTGTCCTTTTATTAGGTTTGGGATAATGAAATGATACCTTCAAGAAGGAATGAAGCCATTTTAATGTCAAGCTTAGCATTCGAACAAAGAACGTTCTAATCGAAGCTGCTCTTGGTCAACCACCATTTAGAAGATCTATTTATGGTATAAAAATAAGATTAACATAAAAACAAAACACAATTCGAATAGTTTGCACAACGTTAGCGTTTGTTAGCCGCGTTGCCTTCAAGCGTACAACGTAAAAATATAAAATAATACGTAAATGAGACGCAAATAGTTCCTTTAGAAGTTGAATAATCATTAAAACTAATAGGCAATAGGACATAATGTTTTCCCTTCGAACGTTTAACTTAAATAGGATCATTGATTTTTTTCTATTTCACTAAATTGATATGTATCATACTGGATTCTGGATTTGTTTGAAAGAG
>KZ061726.1:0-34746 GCA_002091835.1 Anopheles maculatus | reverse complement strand
CAGGATGCGAGCGAGATCTAAGACCACCGGCGACTTGATATTTAATGCGACATGTTAGCATCACGAATTTAAGAACGGTAAACTTCCTTATCTCGATTTCATTCCGATGGTTGGTAGCAAACTGGGAGCGATGGCAATGGCACGGCAGGACACAGCATACTCCTTTGTGCGCTCTGTTAAACAAATGGCAAATATCAACACCGTAACACGCACACCCAACTGAACACGGTATGTCCTAAAGGAGGTTGGGGCGAATACGAATGAGGCGAATATTTTCTTAAGCCTAGCACTATTTGTTTCTTAAGGCTTTTGAACTTCTCTACTCTAGCGAGCTGTGTCCCATTGCTGTTTTTTTTTTTTTTGAGACCGAATGCCCATTGAAGAAGACTTTCAACAAATATTTGGTAATTGATCACTTGTATCAACAGCATAACCTTTCAAACTAAACGACTGTTAGGTTGTGAACAAGGCAAAATGAAGTTAAATTCATGCTCACATAATATTATAGTCCTACCTTGTACGCTTCCATGCTTCAGCTCGCATTCCTTATTATGCTGACGAACTTTGGAACTAACTGCGCTGCAGAATAGACATCCAAGCTGATCTGACTAAAAAAGGCGTCACGATGCTTTTCGAACAGGGTACGATTGCGACACCAATTGTACAGCTGTTTCACCAGCTGAGCGGTCGTGTTGAAAAGTTTGTCCTTCGGGTATAGCTCTGGATAAACTAACCGATTCGGAGCGAGCGGAACACATCCACTGTGTACTGCTTCGAGCCTTTAACAGGAAAATTAAGCAATATTATTGCATATAGTAAAATTATAGACAAATTCAGTAATTCATTACATTGCTACTCCGTAGAACTCGTGTAGCGCGGTGGACAGAACCACATCACCTTCCGCCAACGTGCGCCTGTAGTCCTCCCGAGAAAGTGGGCCAAACTGAACAACCTTACCGGGCAGTTGTTCCTCTAGGTTCTCGAAACACTTCGGGATGGTTTGGAACCGTTCTCCGAGTATCGAAATGTGGAAGTGAACACCTCTCTTCTGGAGCGCCAGTAGTGCCTCTACAAGCTGTTCAGGATTTTTATCGTGCTCCCATCGATGAGGCCAAATTATGTGAAGAGGTTTGCTGCAATAGCAAAACAAGAAGACAATTTTTAATAAAGGTTCATTTTTGTTATACAAATTTCGCTACATACCTTTCTGCGTCCTTCGTTGTAACGGATCGCGTTGCAAGATTCCGAAACTCAACAGGAAAATACAAAACCTCGCACTTGGGAGCAATTTTATCCCGCACTCCCTTAAAGCTCAGGTTAGGTACGATGTTCAAAAACGATTGTATACCGTCCAGAAAAGAATCCATGTTGTATCGTGAGTTAAACAACACCCGATCAACACAGAGGCACGTTGTTATCTGATTGATTCCGTATTGTACATCACGCTGCTTGCTGTCCCTAACCGGATAGCACAGTTGATTCTCGTGGAAGTAAACTATCTTCCGGCAGTGGGCCAAATCCATTCGCATTCCTATCAATTCCGATAGGTTCAACACCGAGCTACAGAAGATGGTTTGGTACCGATGGGTAGTGGATATGCTTCCGGCAAAATGTAATGCACTCATCCGTGCACACCAGTGCCATTTTTTCGCCGGTATCGTAAGCAAATCGTACTCTTCCTCTTCAAGATCTACAAACAATGAGAAAGGAGTGAAAACTACATGGTATAGGGAAGACATTGTTGCAGGTACTTACTCTTTACTAAAACATCTATCAGCTGTTTATGCGATCCACCGTAGAATGCTTCCAGAATTAAAATATGCGCCATGTGCTCGACACGATTGTCGCATACCGGTTGTATAAGTCTCGCCACAGCTGTTAAAGGACTTTGATTGAGGAAGGCATTTTCCTAGCTGAATGAAAAATACATTAATAAAACGTTACTCTTGTTCAAACATATTTTAAAACACCGGCAAAGACAGGCACATTGCCCGGGAAACTCACGGTAGTTCTTTATTTTGTTTACCTTTTCCTTCCCACGAAGACGGCTAGGCATCACGTTTACGATGTGGTGTTGAGAAGTTCATTTTCTGGCAATTTGTTTAGGTTATGAAAACTCCAAGAAAAGCAAACGTTTTGTTCATTTTTAAGATCCTATTATTGATTTAAACCAGCTCTCTGCGATGTTAATGATGATTGAATTCATCATAGAATGAAAGAACGATAAATGACACTTTCAGGACGAATAATATACAACTTCCGCTTCAACATGGAAACTCGTCCTGTCCTCTACGGAACAGGTACATCAAAGAACATTCCACAACCCGATTTTCCTTTTCCCATATTTTCTTCGAAATACTAGCTCTAGCCTACGTAAAGAATGAAATAACACAACACAGCGGATGATCCCTTTTGGATATTTCCCTTTATTAACATTCGCAGTTTCCTTTCCGCCCGGTCGAAGGCTTTCCCGGTCCCGATCGGCGTAACATTGTTGACGTTCGTCGACCTATCTGGTCCAAACTGGCGATTGTTGATGAAGGAAGGCAACCATCTCTCCCACGATGCACAAATGGGGCGCCATCGCGATGTAGCTTAGAAGAAATATCCCAGAATCTTTCCTCCCAGATGCTTCCGCCTGGCCTCTTCGTGGTCCATGATTCCACCGCTGGTCGTGAGCACGACGTAGCCAAACTGACGCGACGGCAGCAGATTGTTGGTCCAGCGTTCCAGATCGTCCACCTTGGTATCGAAACGGGGCGAAATGATACCCGCCTTGTTGAGGCGCCCGGTCAGGTTCACCACCACCTTTCCGCTGCGATGATCATCCACGATTTCGAACTCGCCGATGTAGCCGTGCTTCATCATCACGGTCAGGAAGCGGACGACTACCTTCGAGTTCGGGCGAATCAGGACCTGGCGCTTGCCACGCTTTTCCGCATTGTTGATACACTTCAGTGCATCGGCCAGCACGCTGATACGGACCATTGTTGGTGGTGTTTTTCGATATTTACACGCGATTCGAGCGCAGACACAGTGTTTCACGGCAAAGCCTCGTTTTGAAAAGAAGGCAGCAAAGGGAGAAGAAAAAGCACCAAGAAACGCAACCTGTCAGTTTTTTGACAGCTCGCAAACGTCACCGGAATTCAAGGTACGCATAGCTAGGCGTGCACAAGAAAATACCGGCAATGTGTAAACCGAAATAAATTATTTTATCGGCTCTTTCTTTAAAGTTTTTACAGAAACAATATAGGAAAATCGTTTTGAAATAATTTTTACTATTCTAAATAAGTAGAATTTGTGATTACGCGCACGTGGTAAAGGTGTTGGTAAGAAAGTCCCAACTACCGACGGAATCGTCGCTCCACAAGTGGAACGATGATGATCTGGAAGCGTTCCGATGCTACCGGCAGGATATCGGCGACACGCTGCTCTCCTGCCACGACGTGCTGAACGATCTCATGCTCGATGTGCTGTCGGAAGCGCTCGACGAATCGATCATGTACCTCAGCTACGATCCACAGTCCACCGAAAGCTGGACCCTGCTCGAAGCGACCATCCATGCGTTCTGCTCGATCGCGCAAAAAATCGAATACACCGAGCATCAGCAGATCGTGAAGCTGCTCAAGATACTGAACGAAATTCCGTACGAAAAGTACAACGACAAACTGTTCGGAATGGCACTCGAAACGGTCGGTGCGTACAGTGAGTGGATCGGTGATAATCCGAAATATCTTCCATCCGCCATTACGCTGCTGGTGAAGGGTCTCAACTCCACGAAAGCTTCCCAGGCAACGCTCGGCCTCAAGGATCTTACCTCCGAATGCCAAAAGGAAGTGGTACCGTACGCGCTTCCGCTGCTGGACGCGTGCCGCACCGCGTTACAGGAAGGTCACCTTAAAAATGCCGAAATGATCCGGCTAATGTACACCGTCGGCAACATACTGAGTGTGATCTCGTACGAAAACATTATCGTCTACCTGGACGCGATGGTTTCACCCTGCTTCGAGGAACTGCAGATACACGTGCAAAACAACGATCTAACCGAACCGACCAAGGCTCGCGTTGTGTTGCGGCTCGAAATGATCTCGAAGCTGTTTTCGTCGCTTAACATTCGGAAGCCAACCGAAGGCGACGCTATGATGGACAAGGGTTGTTTGGGTGTGGATGGACAGAAGTTACCTTTCCCGGGCACAGCGATGCCGATGCCGGGCGGTCCGGTACAGCCAATCTTGCTCATACTGGAGAAAACGATGGGCCTGCTAAAGGATCTGTGTACGCTGTGGATACACGACGAGACTGTTATCGATACGCTGTGCAAAGCGCTGCAGCAAGCGCTGACGAATCTGATGGATGACATTAAGCCGCTGCTTACCGAGATGTGTTGCCTGGTGCTGTCGATCCTCAACACCAACTGTGTTGTTTCGGCGGCCGATATTGCGGGCAATGTATGTGTGGGGAAGACGACTGATTTGGAATTAAAAGAAAAATGTGTTTCATGCTCATCATTTCTGCTTTCGCTTTCCAGTTTATTCTCATGTTTTACAAGGATCAGGACTCGCGACAACTCATGGTGCAGTTGTTTACCGCCATCATGGACTACAACTTTAACCAGATGCAGGTAAGTGCAGGCCAACAGCAGCCTCACTTCTTCAGGAATCTTAGTAACGCGAGATCGTATTTTTGTTTTAGCAAAACATGGGAAAATTGTCCCGGATAGCGGATTTGATCGAAACGTTCTACGCGTTCAATACGCGAATATCGAAGAAGATCCCTATATGCTACAGTGAGGTACAGGTTGACTGTATGAAGCTGATGGACTTCGGTAAGATCGCCGACTTTTGTAACTTTATTAACGAGGACATTTTAAAATAGACTATTTTCGGATGGGAAACAAAAAAGGAACCAAACAAAATTTCATTTGATTTTTGATACGATTTCTGGCTTTACTGGGCCCAGTTATCAAAACCCATCCGGACTGTCATAACACAGCTTGTGATTAGAGATGTGTACACTGAGTAAGAGTGAGTGAGTGAGTTAAATACCTCAAGTGAAAATAGGGTTTCAAATTAACAAAAAGAGTTTATTTCACTCTTTATACTAACTCACTCTTTTTACTTACTCACTCACTCTCTGTGCCGACAGCTAACTCACTCTTTTCGGTTTATACTCACTCACTCACTCTTTTCGGTTTTAACTCACTCGTTTCATATTATGATTACTCTTTTCTAATACGAAAAGAGTGAGTTAAAACCGAAAAGAGTAATTATAGTATGAAAAGAGTGAGTTAAAACCGAAAAGAGTAATTATAATATGAAAAGAGTGAGTGAGTGAGTATAAACCGAAAAGAATGAGTTAGAAGTCGGCACAGAGAGTGATTATAAACAGGATATTAAATTTTGTGTAGAAAATATTTTTTTCAATGAATCTTTAAAGAGTGAGTTAAAAATTTAAATCGTTATAGTTACTCTTTTACACTGATTTAAAGCACTGAAAAGAGTGAGTTTTCTCATCTCTACTTGTGATGGATAGCGGGACTAATCGCTAGCACATAGGATCGTACCAAATCTAATCCTGTTATTGAATAAATCCATCATTTTCACCTTTTGTTTCCTCTAGCCACCAAGTGCATGATGTTGCCGGAAACTGGACCGATGAAAAAGAGTGTAGCGTTCATCACGATGTTCGTAAAGGAATCGACCAATCACCCGGTAATGATGAATGTGGTGTTAGCGCAGGGTGACAATATCGTACGATCTACCTTTTTGTGTATTGGTAAGAATGAAAGCTAGCTATAAACAAAGAAGAAATGAGTTTAATCAGCCAGTTTCTTCCTCCCTTCAAGGTGGTACAGCCCTTCGCACACAGGTAGAAATATTTGCCGACATTTTTCTTGCCCTTAACTTCCGCTATCCGACCGAGTTTATCCGGTGGATGAAGATGCTGGAGATACCGAACTTCCCGACCGCCTACGTTACCGGCAACGATAAGGAACAGTTTATGCGAAAGGTTATAAAGTAAGTTGCGCTGTTTTGGAGCGCATTTCGGACGAGTTCTCTTACAACAATCGTCTTTTTGTGCGTTTTATAGGGAACGCGTTAACAAGCGGCTCGTGCAGGACCATGTGCGAAAGTTTGCCGCACTCTGCAGAAACATCGTTGAGTATGAAAACAAGTAAGCACAAAGCAGCGTACTACCCCGTAAGTACGTACCGATCGCTGTAGAATGTATACGGAAGTCCAGACAGACAGACGGATTGTGGAAAGAACAACACTTTCAATCTAACCAATGTGATTTTTAGCCAGTAGTTAAGGAAGCGGTGTACAAATTGACCCGGCAGTACAGTGCATAGACGTGTGCATGTGTATATTGTTGTGTGCCAAGAGGGACAAGAGAAGTATTTTACGATGCGTGTGGTGTCCTGTCCACGGTTACACACAAGACTCTCTCTCTCTCTCTTCCTTTCTGATTGTGTTTCTCCATTCTTTGCGGGTTGTGTGAATAAATGCGGCATTGATTTTATTTTAATCCATACGATCGGTTTATTATGCTACAAGGGTTTTTATGTGTAATTGAACATAAATGTCACATTCTCCATCCGAATCTGAACGTGTTAGAAGAAAAAAAAATGGTTAGGAGTGATTTGCTCGGGTACATTTTCTCTGTTGGAAAAAAGGAAAGCTTCTCGCTCCTACCGTGTAATGCGTAAAAGAAAATCGAGTTGTATCAGGGGATTGTTGCTGGGTTCGATAATGCACACGCACACAGTAAAACGTCTAATAAAGGATCTGGTTTTCCTTTTTCTTCCTTTGCAAGCAAGTGCCGAGCGTGTAGTTAAGGTATGAAATTCAAAATTGTAAAAACTAGACCGCTAAATCCTTCATTTACTCAATATTCGCCCTAACGCGAACTGTCCGAACTGTTGCTCTGACGGCGTCTTCGCACCGGACTGCGGGAACGCCTACGTCTGGGACTGCGCCGAATCGATGGACGACGCCGGTAACGCATCGGCGATGCTCGCCAGCGCGGCATCGGTCGATTGTTGCGCATAATCGGCGACGGGCGTCTGGGTGGTGGGCGCGTTTTCGGTACCAACACCGGCGACGCCGTTATTTCCTGCCCATCGATCTGTCCACCGTCCATGTTTTTCATCGCATTTTCTGCACCGTCCGGATCGACGTACTCCACGTAGCAGAACCCACGGCCAAACGTTTGGAACCGATCCATGGGGAAATCGACATGCCGTATCTCACCGTACGAGCTGAAAATCTCCATAATATGGTCCCGGTTAACGTTGCGCGTTAGTCGCCCGATGTGGATGCGTATCGGGCGCGGTGTAACGGAGCGTTCGCGTCGCTTCCGCTTCGACGAACCGGACCGGGAACGACGGCTGCGTGAATCTTTGTTCGATTTGTCTACCGATGCTGCCCGGCCCTGTTTGTTTTCTTTATCGTTGTCGCGTGGTTCGGAGCTGCGACGATCGGATCGTTCCTTGGATTTCGGGCGCACACTCGTACCCTTTGCTGCGGCTGGTTCCTTTGCCGTTGGGGCCGACTGTTTGTCCCAGTTCTGGGCCGGTTCAGCTGGGCTCTTGCTGCGCGAGCGGGAGCGGGTGTTTGTTTTGCGCTTGGTACGTGAACGATCGGCTTCACTGCTGGATGACGACGAAGAGCTGGACGATGACGAGCTGCTGCTGGAAGAGCTCGACCGGGAACCGGAACTGCTACGGGACGAGCTACTGCCAGATGAGCTGTTTGGAGGGAAAAGTACTATAAAAACACGTTCAAAACAATAAAAAGCGTTTCATACCTAGCGCTACTATCGCTGCTGCTGGAGCTACGCTTTTTTCGCTCCTTTTCGCGACCGCGCTGCTTCTTGTCGGCCTTTTCTGATTCCTCCGAATCGGAGCGATTTTTCGAACGTGCCCTGTAATGAACGAACCACCGGAAAGTGAGATTAACAAAGTCGATGGGATATATGTGAAGTTGTAACTTACATTTTCTCAAAACACCGTAGTCAAATTATTTGCTGCAAGCTCCAAAATCAATAATCTTCTTTCACACTGACGAAAAAAAACAAATGGCAGACGCCTCGAAGCAAGCCGCTTTGATCCCAAGGAGGCTGTCAAAATGGACTGGTGAAGGTTCATAGCGAAAGATGTGACGCTGTTTCAAGTGCATCAAAGGTTGTTATAGGAAATTTATTTTTTATTTATTTCAGGAGTTGCTGCTATTATCTTCTTTTATTTGTATGCCATTTTATTGAAACACTAATTGACTTAAATTGTGCTTCATATAAATTCTCTGCCAATTTCATGAAACATTAAAAAAATATCATTCTGTTCGGGCTACCCTGTGCTGGAGTGGTATTTAAATTACCCTTTGACATGCTGGAGCTCTTCAAAACAAATATTTATCGCACAGCTCTATACAGAACAAGTCGTGCTTCGCAAGTGCTTCTGAAAATCTCCAAATTTCATACCGTTAGCAACATTTATTCGTGAATATTGTTTACTATCTAGGAAAATAAACGTTTGGTTTTAATTCAACAAGCAAAGGTAAGCAGAAAAAAGGCATCATAATTGTATTCCTGTGCCGTGCCGTATCGCATCTCGTGCGAATGAAAATCAAGAATAAGTAAACACTTCGCTGATGATTCATGATTCCGGTCGAAGCCAACAGCGGCTATGGCGATATCCCCCACAGAGATTTTAGTCGGCCAGTGAATCACTCGACCCATTCATTCGGTGTTTAGCGTAGCGAGCGAAAAGGTGTCCTTCTATTTTAGTTACAAGTATTGTTTGAATTTTACACCATTCCATGTGAGTAACATCAGTTCGTGTGTGCGTTTTTTTATGTATTTGTCTGCCCTTCCCAAGACATAATGCGCCGTAGTGCATATGAATGTCATCTCGGGCGCATAAAAGTGCAGTTTCTTCTTAATTTTTTAGCTTTCGGGTTCTTCTATTTCGTCTCGAGAAGTTTAGGATAACAAAGAATTGTAACAAAGGATGCGAAGTATTTCGTTCTAGTGGTTCGGAGCGTTGCGTAGAGAGTGGGACGAGTTACTTCGATTTGAATATCGTTTAGAATTTAAAGTGCGGTGTTTGCTTGCATCAGCCATTTCCCATTAACCCGGACGGTAAAATACACTTGACCATTAGAGCGTCATCACTCGCGTTCGGAATGAATCACGTTCGACTAATTGATTCTCGCAGTGCTCCCGCTGCTTGCCTTATCAAAACGTCTATTTTAATTCCCACCCTTATCAGTAGTTGAACTTTTAAGTTTGCCGTATGGGCTTATTCAAAACGTATCTCGACATTTCTTTAACAGCATCCACAATGTCGCTCTATCCGTCGCTTGAAGATATGATGGTGGATAAGTTGGTCCAGTCACAAAACACGGCTATCGCAACTGCCGTGGCCCAACAACAGCAGCAGCAGCAACAGTACCAGCATTATCCACCGTCAGCACCCGTCACGAAGGATGCTTACGGTGGTTTGTATCCCAGCTTTACGAACCAGCACACATCCGGCGCGACGGACGCAAACCGTTCCACGCCTCCGGTCGGTGGAGCTGCCGGCCTGATGTATCCCGATCTGTACGAATACATGGGTCTGGAGCTTTCGAAGGAAATGATCCAAGCGAATCTCCCACAGTACATGCCACAGGCGAACGTTGCTTCCACTGCGGTCGTACCACAACAGTCCGCCGTTGCGATCGTAAGCAATGCGAACATGGTCGCACCCGTTTCGGGCCACTTTACCGGACTGCAGCGTGGTCAAGTGACTAATGGAATCCGTGAGGTAAGCCGGAATAGTCGCTCCAACACCGCACTCGATTGCTAAACTTGTTTTCTCTTTTTTCTTTTTCTGTCACTTATTAACACCCACCCACCTATGCAGCTTATAATGTGTAAGGGTGCGGACAAGAAAGTTGGCCTTCGGGTCCAGGCGATCAATAAGGGAATTTTTGTGTGTGTGGTCGTAAAGAATAGCCCCGCAGCAATGGCCGGATTGCGTTTCGGTGATCAAATATTGCAGATCAATGGTACGCTGGTGGCTGGCTTTTCCGTCGACGATGTGCACAAGCTGCTGAAGAAGAGCGATAACAATAACATCTCTGTAGTGGTGCGCGATCGGTAAGTGAAGCTTTACACCATTCTTTGCCCGGTTAAAAATGTAACCTGAATCAACCCTTCTTCAACGAACAGACCCTTCGAGCGTGCCATCACCCTGCACAAGGACTCATCCGGTAGCTTCGGTTTCCAGTTCAACAACGGTACGATCACGGCCATCGTGAAGGACTCGTCGGCAGCACGCAACGGACTAATTATCGATCAGCAGCTGCTGGAGATAAACGGTCAGAATGTGATCGCCATGAAGGACAAAGAAATCGGACAGCTGATCAGTGCGTCCGAGCAAGTCATGACGCTCACGATCGTACCGAAAATGATCTACGACGTGATGATGAAGAAACTGTCCACATCGTGGTTGCGGGGCAAGATGGACCACTCGGTGCCGGATTTTTAAAATCTCACGTAGCCTTCACCACACCACAACAAATCAGAATACAAAGTTAAACAGTGTTCCAGCAAGATTTTGCATGTTGCAGCCAAAACAGATCGGTAAACACGAGAACCTCAGGATGAGAAACGGGAAAAAGCCAATGTAGTTTTTGTGTGTAAACGCACAGAAATGAAAATCAGAAAATGAATCTTAACCAACGATTTTTACGTTATAAGCAGAGAGATAGAGAGAGAGAGCGAGAGAGAAGAACGAAAAGTGACTCGTTCACGTATTTTACATTCGTTGTTTCTTCCCTCCACACTATGACCTATTCACCACGTCTGCCATCTATATGTTTGCAAAGCATATTTTATCGTATTATGTATGTACATCGTATATTATTCGTCCCCCTCCGTATGGTCGGTGCACATCTACTACTTGTATGTTATGGTTTGAGCCATGGAATAAAACAAACAATATTATGATCACTTTAGCAATGTCCTTTCACACGTGCTTAATCTATTTAAAATTTCAGTTCTTGTCTTATAAAAAAACCTTTGAAAATTATGTTAAATTTAAATAGTATCATTTATGTAGCTAAAAGCACGCTCGTGTATTAAATGTCATATGAATTGCAATATTTTCAGAAAAATTTTGAGTTCAAATATGTTTTCCAAATCGCGTAAGTCCAAAAAATTAGCTTATCTCAAATTTGCATTAATTTATGTAATAATTATATCAAACACTAGCGATTCTGAAAATCCACTTCCAACAAGAGAAACCCACTGCTACGTGATCGATGGAACAGGTTAAGAAAGAATGAAATGTCATTCTCAATCCATTCCATTTCCGCATTTTGTGTGTTGCAGAGATAAAACCGGTTAGTGACTCAGCTGACACAGCATAGCAGCACCACGCATAACCCAGTGGTCCGTTCTCACGTTTGGATCGCAGTTGAGCAACAGCGCAATGACAAAGTTGGTGCTGTGACCGGTCGTGGAAAGTGTACCGCGCCGTTCGGCCGTCTTGTACACCGGGCAGCGGTACGTGTGCCGTGGAACAAATTCATCTTTCGTCATCGGTTTCAGCAGTATCTAAAACAGAACGATTAATCTTGTTTATAAACAAACGCTTAAAGCATTAAAAAAAACAACACTACTCACGTAAGGCACCGTATCGAATAGAACGCGCGGTATCGATTCCTGCAGATAGCCCTTTTCCCTGTCCCACCGGGTACCTTCCAAAAACAACCCATACACATACACCCCATCTTCCGGTGGTTCCGTAATTTCCGTCTCTCTCAGCACTTCATTATCGAACACGAGCAGATCGATCGGTATGACGTACTTGCGGGCATAGTTCTGCTGTGCACCGGTTAAGAATGCTTGCGTGAAGAAAAAGCCCGACACCCAGAATGTGGCCGGTGGACCCTCATCGTACCATTTTTGGAGAAATTCCAACCGTGCAATAAAGTCCGCAATGTACGAGCCGAGTGGTTTCAGGCTCGGGTAGGATCGTTTCGCCCAGACGGATGGAATCTTGCCGATCAGTACCGCACCGACGACTTCTTCCACCGTCGGTGACATTGCGACGAGCCCTTGCATTGCTTTGCGGGCAGTTTGCAGGCTGCTCCGGATGCAGGTGAGTAAATTGTTGAAGCGTACCATCTCCTGTACCAGCACTGTGTTCATGCTCTGCGGATGTGTGAATGGAGAAGATAATATGAAGTGTTTATGTGTGATATTTTGTGATCTGACTGGTGTACCTGGTGGTAATCGGTAGGGTATTTCTCCAACGCAGCATCCCGGTCGAATTCGGGCGGTAGACGCTTCAAGATGTCCGACGATACGCGAATCACAAGCTCGGCAGGTGTCTCCTTAAACACACCGGTTGATGTGTTCTGTGTGAAACAAGAATAATCTCCATTAAATGGTTATCCTTATTAACATTTACATACACTCAACTTAGTACGGTATAACACAAAAGGGAAAATAATTTTGATATTTACATGATGAAGAAACCGAAAAATCGAATTGTTTCCAATTTTGTACAAACCTTCAGATCCTCTAGAATCTACCGTATCCAATTTTGCGAAATTTGCCAATCAATAGGAATGAAATATGATTTATTTTTTATTACTACAATTTTGTAGGGACATTCTAAGACTAGAATATCGCATCTCAGCCATACATTACCTTCATTTGCAGCAAATCCTAATGTCGTGTTTATCAGGGAGAGATAGCAATAGATTAAATAAATAGCAGTATAGTAATTCAAAAATAAGTCCTTTTTAGAGGACGAATGAATCAGTTTATGCAGGTCACCACCATATACTTACTACTCATTGCGCTACAGACAGAACAGAAGTAGTATAAAAGGCATACTTACCGTACGATCCTTTCGTGTGCATCGGGTTAGAAAAGGTTGTTATCAACTACTAATGCAAAGATCACTAAAGCTAGAATCCCATCATACCTGTGTCTTTAAGGCACTGGCCAACAGTGTGTCCGTTTCCTTTTGATCCTTAATAATGTCCGCATTCTCGTGCAGTCCAAATACACCGGGCCTCGCAATGACCGGCAGGTCCCTTATAAACGTTACAAACTCTTCGTGCTCCTTCAGCTCCGGAACCGGATACAGTCCCGCCTCATCAAATATGTAGTTCGCATCCTCCAACACTTCGGCCGTGTAAAACTTGGCCAGAATTGTATTCAAACACCGACGATCCCAATCATCCGTCACACGACCACCGTAATTACACTCGCCCGTCAGATATCGAAGTGCCACGTACGGGACCTCCTGATACTCGTCCAGGAACATACGCAACTGCGTCAAGCTTATGCTCAAATCGGTCTCATTAAACTCGTACGGAATGTTCCACCCAATCGGACCAAACTGGCGCCGCTCCTGCACGATGCCATGGAAGAAGCAAAGGCTAAAGAGCAGCTTCTTAAAGTTGGCCGGTTGTTTGCATGCCTCGAACCATTCCACGTTAGAGATCGGATCACTCATAAACGATCGCGTCACATTCATGCGCAAACCTTTTGGTGGTTCGTTCGTAATCTTGATGCCGTTCTGTAGCACCACCACCGGGAAGTGTTCCGTCGGGTAGGACGTTAACCAGAGCCGAAAGTCCGGATGCGTTGTGTCCGGTTGGAAGCTCTCGCAAATCTTCTCCAGCGTCGGCATCCAGCTTTGGGCGAGATGACAGTTTTGTAGCAGAACCCAATTGCCAAACTTAGTACCCTCGTCGATCATTTTGGTTGCGATCGGACCCTGACCCTGGCCAAGCGAGAGGGAAAAGAGTCGGTTCGCTCCCAGTCCCTGGGAGTCGGCAAATTTGATCAGTGTTGCCGTCGGATCGGTACCGGGTGTTAGCACAAAGATTAGTGGCACACAGCAGTTCGATTCGTCGTACGATGCAGCCAAATTGAACGCCGGAGGTTCTACGTACTTTGGTTCCATTGTTTCTGGAAATAAGAAGTATATTGTAAATTGCTACCTGTGAAATACTAGCTGCCACCACCCTACCTGCCACATACAACTCGATCGCAGGAACTAGCTTATCCGCCCGGAAGCATCGAAGCACTAGCAGCTTCTGAAACGGCGAAAGCTTTGCATTCCACGGCTCCGGAATAGCAGCTTCATGTGGTGTATCGTCGTCAAAGTATTGCTTCCAACTCTGCAGATTCTTGCTCACGTGCTCCTTCAGTGGACCAAACTCCTCAAACGATACCGTCAAGCGGCAAAGCTCGTCCCAGTTTTTATCGGGTAACCACCCGGAAGCCGGGTTGGGATCGGGATTGTCCAACCCAACACCTCCGGTAAGCAAAAACATTAGCTCGGCTGTGCCCAGCTGTCCAGCATCCTGCTGCAAATTGGTGGCCAGCAGCAGCGAAAACAGTATCTTGTCCTTCTCAAACAAACTGCGGCAGATATTCTCATACAGGCTGTACGTGAAGTAGGTCCTAAGATCCTCCAAGCGGGCCGGCACCTCATCCACCTTCTCGGTATTGTCGATAGCCGCGGTAAAGAGGTTTACGAACCAGGAGAGACTGTACTGATACATCGGATCGATGCAGGCCAAGTCGGCAATCGTGAAGAACAGCACCGTCGAGTGGGCGGCGATCGGTGTGTACTGCAGACGGGCCATATCGATCTGACGTTCGGTCGCCTCGGCAATGATTTGCTTCTCGTTAATCTCATTGGCCAGCGTTTTTGACGAGCTTAGGACCGATACAGCGGTTTCATCCTCGAGAATGTTGCCCTCGGATGAGAGGACTTGCAGGATTTTGTCTTCGATCTCTTGCAGTTGCCGTTTGTTCTCCGCTCCCTGTATGATGAGCGAGTTTTTCTCCGTCTCGAGATCGGGCCTTTCGCGAGCCACCGTTATGGAGAGTAGCTGATCTTGCAGTCCAGTCTGGGTGATCATGAAGTTTAACAGTGTCACTTTTACTGCTATCTCTGGCAAATAGTGTGGACTGCGTAGCTTTGTCGTGATGTAGAATTTGAAGGAATCATTGTACTCAATGATTGAATCGCCAAGCTTGATGCACATCGTACCACCTTGCCGGAAGATTTGCTTCAGCAGAATCGGTTCCAACATTGGTTCGATTTCTTCGCCGACATTCTCCAGAAGAACTGGCAGCCCAAACTGTATCGCGTTCTCCAGCACACGCGTATAGTCAGGTTGGGTGAGACGAATAATACAAATTCGGTTGGCTTTCTCCATATTGCGTACCCATTTGTTGGCCTGTCCTTGTGGATCTATCATCAAAGGCCAGCGTCGTGCGTTACTAAAAAAAGAAAACAAGAGCTCACATTAAACTTTAATGCCCCAATTGCACCAAAATCCAACGATAACAATTCACAGTTCAATGCGGATCCATCCTTACTGAATGATGATAGCACTTTCGATGGAAAACGCATCACTTGGCAAACCGAAAATATTCCACGCCCGGATGTCCACTGGGTTGCCCAGCACGTTCACGAGCTGAAAGTCCTGGGAGCAGATAATACCACGATCTGTACACCGTTCGATCCACTGTGCAATCTGTTGCGCCCGGAACTGCATCGTGAACGGTCCCAGGTACGCGACAATACCCGAGGCAATCAGAACGTCTCCAGTAAGTGTGTCGTAGATTTGAGCCAGTGTATCTGCTGCCGTCTGCCAACGATCCTTCTCACCACCCAGACCGGTAATAATCTCTGTGGCACGCTCAAGTTTCTTCATGCACAGTTCCACGTTTGCTTGGAGTTTTGCGTGCTGGGCAATCTGTTCGTCCAGTTTGCGTTGTAAATCTGCAAGATTCTCTTCGACGATTCGCAACTGCTCCAGTTTTGCGTTCAGTATCGTCATAGCGGACTAGCAAGAAGAGAATACGAATAGTTGGATGAAGATTGTAGTTAAAATACGCTTCCTTCATCTTACATTGTAACTCGCTTGAGCTTCTGCTAAAGCTGCCTTCTTGGGTGCAATCTCCTTCGCCACCTTATCGTACTTGGCAATTGCTATGACCCATTTGCACAATCCTTCCGCTGCCGTCGAGGCCAGTTTCACCTTCTCCGGATCAAAGTTCTCGTTGGTAAAGACACGTTCTCGAAGTTGAGCAAACCATCCATGAACTTTATGTCACCCAGAACACGCTTCGAGGGACCCCAATAGTCCTCCACCATGCCCATTCCGGACGGATTCTGCACACGGTCTGGTTTCAAGTCCTTCAGTATGCATACTGCCTCCATTACAACCTTCACTCCAATCGGAGGGCTTTTCATCGTTTTTACGATCGTTATATCCGCCGGCGTTAGAGTGTTTAGGGCCTCCATAGCTGCGTCCAAAATGGGCATCGCATCGGCCAGCTTAGCATCGCAAACCTCTTTGATGGCGTTGGCAGCAGCTGCTTGTTCCTGAGCGGCAGCTTCATCCTTTTCGACCATTTGCTTCTGCTCAGCGGCCACTTCACTGTCCGCCTGCACTTTGGCCATCTGCTGAGCAACTGTTTCGGCAGCAATCTTCATCTGAGGCTGAACTGCTTCGAGTTGTTCCTGCATCACACCAATCTGTTGAGCAGCTATCTCCAGTTGCTTCAGACCAGTCAAGTAGCGGTTCTTACCCGTCAACACCTCACTGGAATAAGAAAGAGAAGAACAAAATTGGTAGCTGTAATGGACGTCTCCTCTACAACTTACGTGCGTTTTTTATCAAGCAAAGTTTTGAAGGTGTGGATCATCTCCAGATACGACGTTGGTGTAACGTAGTTGTAGCGTTTCAAGCGCAACAGGAACTCATCAGATAGCATCTGGGTGCTAGTGTGAAACTCCATACACATATCGATACAACACTGACGCTCCATGTCCGTCATTTCTACCGTAGATAAAAATTTGGTCGCTACTGCCGTTAGCGCATCCTTAGGCCACGGTTGGAACCAGTCAATCGTACAGCAGTTAACCACTGAAGGGAACTTTCGAACTCGATTCCGGAATGCATCACCTATCGGTGACATCGACAGCACAATGTGGAGCTGATCCCGAATAATCTATAACACATTTAAAAAAACCATGTCAGTCTCGTGCCTGCATTCTAGGAACCATTCGTTCCATCTCATCTTACCGTAACGAAAAGATTGAAAAGCGCAACCAAACTTCCGTCCGTCTGTTGGCTTTTCTCCTTCTGCCGATCCATTTGCCGCATCTTTTCGATAATCTCCGACTTTTCTTCGTTGGTAAACAGATTCGGAATCTCCCCCGAGTTAAGCAAGTTGTTTATGTCCTCCAAGAAGCCTTCCTCCTTAATCTGTGTGTCCGTAAACAGGAAGCATATATGCTGATCGGAGCCGCACACTTTCTTCAACAGGTTCTTCATATCCTCACGCCATTCTGTCATACCGTACTGACGGGATATCTCGACCTGATACAGCTCATACGAACATATGTGGGACGCTATACGTGCTAGCGACTGTCGGCCAGAACCTCCTACACCAACAAGCAACGCGTGACTGCGAGGTTGTTTGATTATCCGACAGATCCGTGACAGATGCTCGATCGCAAAACGGAACAGTACCAGCGACATCGGTTTCTTCGACATGTTGTTGTACTCCACCAGGTACGATTCCACAACGAAGCTCAACTCCTCGATATCCATCACCTCGAGGTAAAGCTTAGTGTCTGCTTTCGGATTAGTAAAGTCACAGAACATCAGCGCCCGTAGCGATGTTTCCGTCAGCTCGTTTCCTTCCACAAACCGATCGAACAAATCTTTCGGATCCTCCTTCATGTACTCCCGGATCACGGTACACAGCTCCTCGAACAACCACTCCCGATCACTGTCATCCACCAGCCGATCGCCGTACACCCGCAGTATCTCGTGTGCCCACAGCCGTCGCATACTGTTGAGTGTTTCCGTTCCTTCCGGCACGGACAGCAACACGCCCTGAATGACGCGCGAAAAGTCACGCAAATTAAACAGATAATGGCATTTGGCCGGTGTCGGTAGCAGGATGGTGCGCGCCTGACGATAAATCTGGAGCGTCGATAGAACGATCTCATCGATGCACGGGTCAAACTCTTTCGAGAAACCCCGTGTATCTAGATGCCACAGCACAATCTTGCTGAAGATGCCGATCAGTGTCTGATCGTCGAACTCGTCCATCGCGATCGAGTTGAAGTGCTGCGAGAACCGGGGCGATACCGTGTTGCCCGTGCTCGGCGGTCCCATCGCGCACATCAGCTGCAGATCGACCAGCTTCATCGCCGTCACGTCCTTCCGATCGTACCACAGACAGTGATCCAGCCACATGCGCACAATCTCGATCGGTGGCTGCGCACCGTACGTTTCCTTCAGCGGCATCGACACGTCGTCGATGAACACGACGCACTTCTTGCCGAGCGGTGGCCCAAACACACCCTTCCGACGTTTGTCCAACTTTGACATGATGATGTCCTGCACCTGGTTGGCGGTGGTCTGCGCCGAAAAGCTGATCAGCAACGGTTTAAAGATGTTGGTGTCGTTGCGCTTCAGCAGAAAGTCGATCGTGTACACACTCTTCCCAGTGCCCGTGGGTCCGACGAGCAGGAGACACTTGCCGTGCTGCACCAGCAGCTCCAGCAGTGCACCGATGCGTATCGTTTCGATCGTGGGCCCGATCACCTGATTCACCGGCACGTCCCGCTGGATGCTGGTGCTCTGGCTGATCTCCTCCGCCCACGGGCGCCATTTGCCCTTGCCTTCCTTGGTGAAGCGATAGTCGAACACGGTGCCGCCCTTCGGGATCTGGAAGATGAATGGCTTCGAAAGTGGCTGCACCTGCAGATGCTCCGGTATGCGGAACTTCTCGTTCAGCTCCGGTGGAAACACTTTCTCGGTCAGTGCACGGAAGAGCTCGCTAAACTTGGCCCGACTGTCGGTCTCGAGCGGGCCGCCAATAGCCCAAATGCAGGAAAAGAAGAACACACCCTCTAGCTGCGCCCGCACGTCCACCTCCGAGACGGCCTTCATGTACGCCTCGTTCCGGTAATCGTCCATAAAGCAATCGAACAGATGCATCACCGACAGGACCAGGTTTGAATCGCTTGTTGGCATCATCTCTCGCAACCCACCGCCTCTACGCACAAACCACAGCAACATCGGACAGAAGCGGTGGAACATTTGCGTAATGACCTGCTTGTTCATCGAATGCAGTGCCGGTGGAAGCGTATTCTTCCACGACTCCAGCACCGGCTCCCAGCCTAACGAGGACGGTTCCATGTAGATCATGCCACAGCGGGACACCGTCGCCGGCGAAGCGGCATCCAGATCCATCACCTCAAAGATCAAGTTCGTCGTCGACGATAGCTGTATGATTTCGCCCGACATCAGACACAGTTTCTTGTTATCGTCCAGCACGGTGTTCATGTTCTCGATCCAGATCGCATCGACCGGACCATCGAAAATAAGCCACTTGCGATCGGTACTCGTACTTTGCGCATAATGCCGGTAGCTTACCGCCAATATGCCATCGCTCCATTCGTGCGAAACCGGATCAAACTGCCCGTACAGTTGGCCCATCGTAATCGCCTTCGGATTCATCACCGTATACTGTGCCCGATGCTCACCCATTTCGCCCAACTCTTCAATAGTCGCCAACGCTTCGGCCAGAATACGATAGGCGGTCGTTTTCCCGCCCAGCGGTGGCCCCACAATCATCAGCCCGTGTCGCACTACGATCATCTCGTACAGCTGCTGCACCTTCTCTAGGAAGAACGGCGTAAACTGCTTGTTGTTCTTCTCGCAAGCTTTCTGCACGGCCTTATCGAACACTGCGTAGTCCGGCTTCGGAAGCACCACGCCCGGGAACAGATCCGATATGATGCCCTGGAACAGGGGCACATCTTGATTGAGGAATTTAGCCAAATTTACATCCTTGATGGAGCGTAACACCAATATGTCTTCCGATTCGTCCGGGTAGCGTAGCTTCAGGGCACCGGCCGCCTTCAGCACCGATTTGACCGCCCGCATACCGTAATCGTAGTGAGGCTGCGAGCTCAGCTGCTCCGAGCATAGTCGATACGTGGCGACGATCTTTACCGCTAGCGGTTTGGCGTTCAGAAAACCGTACGCGTACAGTTCAATCTCCGAGATGAGCACATAGTCCGGTACCATCATGGCTACCGAACGGAACAAAGCTTTCAGATTGTCCGGCAGCTCCGAACGGCCGGCATAGCCGGGATTCATCGTAATAAACACGGCACAGCTTGGATCCAGGTTAAGCGTCGTTCCCTCAAACACCATCGTCGGGGAACCGGAGTTGATGCCACGCTGAATGGTTAAAATTTGCTGTGCCACCACCGACAGTACCTCCAGATCAATTCGATTGAACTCATCAAAACAGGACCAAGCACCGCACGATGCCAGTCCTTTGAAAAATTTGCCCAACGCTATGTAGTCCAGCCCATCGGAGCAGTTAAACACGACGCACTGCTTCGCAACGGCTTTTGCCAAATCTTTCGTCGTCTCCGTTTTACCCGTTCCCGCCGGGCCTTCCGGGGCTCCTCCGAGATGCAGATGGAGTGCTCCAAACAGGGTTCGGAAGCAACGATCCGTCAACGGTGTAATGACCAAACGTGCCGTATTGCCCAAATATTCATACCCATACATAAGCGTCGAATTGATCATCCTGGTGGCCAAATTTTGTTCCTCGAAGTAGTATCGAAATTGCGCAAGCCAATTGAAGTCATCCACCTGAGTCGTTTTCTTTTCGATCATATCCAGCAACACATCACGCGCGTGCACATCCAACACAACCAGCGCACCCAACGTAAGCCGGTTCTGCATCGCTAACTTTCCGCGGACCAAATCCACGATAAACGAAATCTGTACCTTACACGTCTCCAGATACTCTTCCAACGCTTCCAGTGGATCTTCACTGTCGAAGCACATCGTCGTCTCCAGTGTCCAGAATGCACACGAAATGCATTGTATGCACTGGCCCGGCCACATCAGCACCCACTTGTGGCGTTCCGTCTCCGTGTACGCTTCGTACGATTTGCCCACCTTCAGATGGATACTCTTCTTCATCGAATGCTCCAAATCGAGCAACCACTTCTCCACCTGTCCCTTCGCCTTGCTCGTCGACACTTCCTCAATCAGATCCACCTCTTCACCCTCGCTCGACCGCATAATCGTAATGTCGAGCGCTTCCGTAAAGTTGAGCGATGCAATACCCTCGAAACACTTCTTCAGGTGCGGTTGGACACGGGTCGGATCTTTCGTTTCCGACAGTATCTCGAGCAGCTCGTCGTTCGACAGGAAGAAGAAGCGGGGGAAGTAAAGCCGCTTCTTTTCCAAATATTCGTTCAGGCCCTTCTGGATGATCTCCAGCAGACCGTAAGATTTCTTCAATTTCTCCGACATTTTGTCTATTTCCAGCACCACCAAAACCTTCGTATCGGCCTGGACCGACTTCATCAGATCCTTCCAGATCTTGTCGACCGCACTAAACCGGCGACCCTCTTCCGGCATCTGCGATTGAATGTCCGGGCTCGAAAAGATCGGCTCCAAGTACATCCAGGTCGCCTGCACCTTCAGCCAATCATCGAGTATGTCCTGCAGCAGCATCAGTTTCTTTTCCCACGCTCTGTCAGACATGGAACATATTATTTCACGCTCTCCTCTATATCTTACTTCCAACATACTTACATGATGTCCTTTTCAAACGGTTTAATGTAAAGTGAACTTTTCATTGTTTGCGTCTTGATGATGTGGTCGTCTAACAGTACCTGAATGTCATCGATTGCGGATAGGATGTAGGTACCGGTATCACGGTACGGAAGCACCACGAACGCCATATCACTCCACTCGTTCACCATCTTAATCATTGCCTTTTCTAGATTGTTCTCCTTCGTAGCACTCTCGGAGATCGTTTCGAAGCGTTGAATGTAGTCGTCTAGTCCATAGTCGATCACACGCTCCAAAGTAAGCTCGGCGGAAATGCGTATCGGGAAGCCAATGATTTCAGACACTTGCTCCCAGTGACGTTCCTTCATGCCCGGATTGCCCAGTGTCTGAACGATCGGCATATGCGTTTTGAACTGATCGATGCGAGTTTTGATCTGGAAAAGGAAATAAGGACACAAGAATTAGGTTCTCCTCTTACAAAACCTAGGACCATTCATACTCACATCATGTGCCAAGCGCTGCGTTTGATAAGAATCCGAGAAGTGTTTCTCGAGCTTATAAACCGTCCGATAGAGTGTTCCGACCGTATCGTCAATCTGTTCTGGATCATGTGAACCAACCTGCGAGTGCATCCACAAATCGTGCTTGTCCATAAACTCCTGTCCAGCATCGTACAGCTGTTTGTACGGTGCAAGCTTATCGTGACACTGTTTGCGAGTCGGATACTGTGACAGCTCCCAACCGTATGCTGTCTCCTCTTCGTTAATGTGATCAATCTTATCCATTGCCGCCACAAGCTTATTGTCCAGAGCTGTAGCTTTCTTCTTGTACTTCTGCAGATTCTTAATGTCACCCCATGAATCGTACTCCTTCACCTGGTGCCAGAACAGCTCCAAATCACGCCGGAAGCTCTCAATGCGACGCTTCAAAGCATCCTGATACTCAATCACCTTCTCGGCGATGATGTTTTTGTGATCCTGGAAGATCGTCGGCATCTTCATGTACCACTGGAAGGTGTTGTTATTCTGCTTGATCTCCAGAGGCGTAAATATAGTGTAGTCCGTGAGATACAGCAAATGATGTAGGTTTTTCTTGAGCCGTTCTTCCATCTCTGGGATCGTTGTCTCCTCCATTTTGATCGCGTACGCTTTCAGAGTCATGAGTTCAACCGTATCCTTCGGTATCGTGATAATCTTGGTCGAGATCGCCTCATACTCGATCGCCAGCTGATGAGCACCGCTCTGTTGGTCTGCTGTCATTTTTGCAATCAATTCTTGCTGCATAAACTTGGCCAATCCTTCGAGCGTGTCAATCAACCCTTCACGATGAAACTCGTAGAAACCCATCGATACGAAGCCGTAGATTTCCCGGGCCACATCATTCTCCATCTTTTTGTAACGCTGTATGTACGTGCAGTACTCCTCAAAGCTGGGTCGTTTCTCCATGAATCGTTCAATGTCGTCAATGTCGGAACCATTCATCAGAGTCATATAGTTGTCAAAGTCTTGCATTCGCAACTCCGGCCCTATACGCTGCTCCTCGAGGACGTCGTGAATTCTTTCCTTACACACGTTGATCACCTCGGGTGGAATTTCGGGCTGTAGGAAAGGTACCAGAAATCAGATTGATATTCGTAGATATTCGAAGAACAGCAAACACATACCCTTAACGTTTCATGCGGACATGGCAATTCGGGATAAATTTGTCGCTCAATCCGAGGGAAGCTTTTTACCGATTTTACAATATTATCAATAATTTTCAAGATCTCTATCTGGAACCTTGGAAAGCTTGGAATGAATGAGAGAGTATCCTGATTTTCCAACAGAATTGTCAATCGAAATCCTTGGTTTGAGCGCTGTAAAACCATAGAAATTTGTAGTTAATCAGGTCTATTTGAGGCCCAAATGGGCAAACACCTACTCCAACATCGCAGATATAGTGAGTGTACGATTCAATACTACTAATGCACAAGTTTTGCAGCTGTCTCGTCATCAGTGTCGCTAGAGAGTTGAAGAACTTCTTCAGCATCTTCGGCTTCGAATCATCTGGGATCAGTTTCTTCTTGATGCCTTTCTGGAATATCGTCTTTATCGCCCCGTACCATTTGTCCGATAGTGTTAGCCTGGTTTCTTCGATTTGTTGATTCACTGTGGACTGCTCCGAAAGAGAAAATAATTCTTGAAGGACCAATACTTAATATTGTTCGTTGCGACTCACCGTAAACTCCGTCAAATCGTACGCTTCTCCTTTCGCTTCCAATTCCTTCACGTTCACAAGCAACATCTTCTTGAAGGTTGTATCCCACAGCTCCAGTATCTGCTCCGAACAGGCATTTATCGAGAATAGGTTCCGCTTAATCTTGGCTTGATTCTCATCGTATCGATGTTTCCACTTAAGCCGTAGTTCCTTAATTTCCAACCGTCCCGGTGTAATTTCTTCCTTTTTGGCGTACTTTGTCATCGCATCGCCCAAAACGAAGTCAACCACTGCCTTCCGAACAGCAAACGAGTAATCTTCTTTAATCTCCCCAATAATGTCGCGCAGTGCTTGCTTCCAGCGGCTCAGGTTCTTCGGTATGAGACGTAGAACACGCTGCAAAACTCGCTTATCGATAGGCGATACATGAACCGTGTCGATTCCGTGGCGTATGTAATGGTAGTATCGCAACATCTCACGTTCCTCTACATTCGGGAATGTATTTTCTGGATCATCCTTCTCGTGCTCCTTGCGTACGATCAGTCGCACTAGTCTTCTGCGAAAATCTTCACGATCCTTCCGCAAGGCAGTGTACGAACGAATCTCTACAAAAGTTTAACCTTATTTTAAGAAAGAATTCTTATGTCACGAGCTTCCAATAAAGTCTTACTCTTTTTATCCGCATTCCGATCTGGCTTTGGACGTGCTAGCGGAGACGGACGCATCTTGGTGTTGTGGCGCAACAGTTTCTCCGGCAGACTGAACACATTCGGCCCAATAAAGTCACAATCGGTGGGCATGTTCAGTTCGCGCCAGATTTTCTTGGTATTATGCTCCGGATGGGCTCGTCGATTTATTCGCAGCAAACCGGAAGGTCCGGGAGTTTCCACGCTTCCGCTCGCAGCACGAGCTCCATCTTGCGTCCGCTTTCGTGGCGGAGCTGATGGTCGACGTTCTGTGCTTGGTTTCATTGGCTCTGTAAGGAAAAGGAAAATCAATAATCAACGGCTCAATGACCCCTCTCTCGACAGCTATGAAGGAGACGCCCGAAGAATTCTCCAACACAAACAGCTGGAAGGGAGTCCACTACTGACAGTAGTAGGCTTTGCAGTGCTCCAAATATCAATGTCAAGGAATCGTTGGCAACGAACTGCCAGTAGGGTAAACATGTTGCCATGGGTTTGCGATAAAACAGCAACCAGGCGTTGGTGAAAATTTTCAAACAGTCAAAGAAGAAATTGTTTTACTTGTGTTTCTTATTAAAATATAGAGAAATTTTCATAAAAACTGCTGTTAAATAGAAGGTTTTTTTAGTACCTAAGTAAAATATTTGAAGAAATAAACATCTTTAAATTATTAATCTAAAATTATTCCTTAATAAGTTAATGTAAGTTCTCTAAATTAGATCAAATGTTTGTCATAAAGTGTATAAATGAAACTTAATACTTACCTACTAACTTATTTACTAAATCTATACCAACTCACCTCTTAGTATTTCGAATATAAACAGTAACCAAATGACGCTATCATTTGTGTATTGTTATTTTCACCTGTAAAATTATTGCAATATTGCTTTCTTTTTGTATATCAATAAAATAAAACACATACAAAAAAACACACACACGATCCAATCACTGCAATCTACTTCCCGATAAGCACCAACTGCGATGACAGCGAACGTGCAACTAAAACCTAAGCTTGCCTAGATTTTCTTCGATGAGCACCGGCTAAACCGATCGATTTTGATAAATATTTAGTATCCAAGGATACTACCGTCGGCAGATTGCGTTGCTAGGTATGTAAAGTTATGTTACAACACATGTGATCGTTACGATCCATGCGGCACCTGTTGCCGTCGTTGGTTGACAGCTGATGTGCGACCACGTGACGCATACCGAAAGTTGTGTGTTGGAAACGGAATTTGATTACGGAGTGTAAATAGCAACAGGTTTTTTGTAATATTCTGACGGTTAGGAGGTCTTTAGGTAAATAGCTACAGGTGGGTGACCCGGTTTCACTTTCTCGCACTCTCTCGCACTTTTCAAAATATCAAACAGGTGGCCAAGATCTCAAGAATAGACACGCAATTCTTTTTCGAGGTCACGCTCTTGAACTTTTAAAGTTTAGGGGACGCCATTGGAATGTTGTTTGCGTGCGCAAAATGGTACAAACTGCTTTACTTTCCGAATGAAACATTTAGGGAATAGTTAAGCATCAGCAATAATACGCACAATTGCAGAATTAATTACTGATTTGGTAATTTAGATGCTGGAGTGATTGCTTCCGGTGAGCTTTGAGCGTAAACCCTAAACGATTTGTTTCGCTACACTGGGCACGTCCGTCGGGCTGGTTTAAAATAGTTAAATGGTAAACTTTCGTTGTTGACTGTTATCATTCCGTGAAGTTCTTTAGTAGAGTTAGCAAGTACAAGTGAGGCAACATTTGCAAAGAATTTCCTTCTCATCAGAGTTGCATATAATGTGTGAATACTTACCAGCTTTGTGTGAAATGATCGCCGCTATTATTTTCGGAAGTGAGATTCAAGCTGCATACGTTCACGCTAGATAGGATCAACTAATGTGCATACTTTTTGTTGTAGACACGGATCCAATCGATGAAGAGTACTACAATTACGATGACAATCCAACGTCCACCACAATAGCATCCAACAACTTATGAGACGGTGGAGTAGATGTAGGTGTGGAATAAATGTGTTATGTTTTTGTCACAATTTGCTGTTTTTTTAAATAAATCAATGATGTTTTGAAACCCCTTGCAATCTGTTGTAAAACTCATTTCCAATCTGATCTATACACATTCGTTAACCGGTAAATGAAATTTAGATACAGTGACTTCAACGAAGCAGACGTTTCGTTTTTTAGTCGTTTTTAGCCTTAAAACGCAGTTTAGAGCCATTTTAAGCTTTATTTGGAACCCCAAAAAAAATCAAAATTTTTTGCTCAAAAAATCAACGGACGTCTCGACATTTTTTAACAAATTGCAAAGCTTGGCCTACAAAAAAGCATCACTTAACAATAGGAAAATGGTAATCATTCTTTAACTTTTAACTGAAGTTGGAGTTTCAAAAAGGAATAATTCATACAGTATTGTTCATAGGGTCATCCATGTATTTACAAAAAATAGACCTAATTTGGATGAAATTTCGGGTGATTAAATAATTTTTTTAGTAGATATTTCAATGCATTAAATTTTCCTGGCATGTTGCATTTACGAAGCATTTAAAAAAGTAAATCCCATATTTTCCAGTACGGTCATATGGAAGTGGTTCGGGATTTAAAAAATGATTGTAGTGAAAATAATTTAAATACATGTTTTGGCGCGGCCCGGTGGTAGATGCGACAGCGGCGCCGGTCTTCACGCGGCAGGGCCGGGATTCAAGTCTCATCTATAAGTCTAGTAAACCAAAAATGGCAGGCATGACCTATGAGGTCGTTAGGCCAAGAAAGAAAAAGAATCCTAGTGAAATGCATTTCCTAGCGCACCGGTTTAGAAGTGACAGTGCTTCGATCACTCCAAGCAAAACCCGCCAAATGCATCATTTAAGCTTTTTATTTGTACGATAATCGACTTTTCCTGGTAAAATCTTCGGATGCTACTTCTACACCACATGTTACATCTACCACTTACATTTCGCTACTACTATTGCCAACCATTTATTGCAACAAAATGCCATAACATCGCTTGCTAATCCACATCGTAACCGTACATTGGACCTTCCAGGTAGGCTTTGTACATATCCTTTGAATTTCTTCGTATCCGGCGCCCGATCGGTTCCAAATCGTTATAGCACTTAGGAAACACTCGCTCCACCGCAGCAATAGCCTCTTCCGGACTTACCTTACGAACAGCCAGCACCGAATTTAGAGCTTTGGTTTTCACACAATCCTACAAGTAAACGTAAACGAGAAACAAATGTTAGTATCCCGAAAAAGAAGAAACTTATTCTCCTCCTTACCGCATGTGCCTGCCTAATTTTGAACGGTGAAGCATCACCCTGCGTACACGCGCTCAGAAATGAACAGTGCGTCAGATTGGCCGCACGAATTTCCGTGCACGCTAAATGATCGATATTTTTAAAATCCAAATTGTTGTTACAGTAATCGAACATGTGGATCATTTCGTGCGTCAGTACGCCCTGCACGATGCCCTCGTTCCGGGCAATATTCTGACAAACCACCACCTGATTCAGTACCGGATCGTAACCACCGCTGACCGATGTATCGCACACCTCACACGCGATGTGCCGTCGGATGTCGATTTCGCTGTGAATAGAAAGAAACCAGTATTGTATTAGAATCTCATATAAAAGCTATTCTAGCCTCTAACTATCCTTTTCTTACCATCCCGAACTCTTCAGCGCTCCCATCATCAACTTCACCATGGGACTTTTCTTAACGCAAGAGTAAACGTTCCGTTCGCATTTGATCTTGTCCAGGTTTTCCGTGCCCTCAATGCCGAGCAATACCCGTCCCCAGCTGGGCTTGTACTTTTCACCTCTCCGCTCCGGATACAGATCGTAACCCCACTGTTTCTCGCTACCTTCTCGATCACTACGATCGATGACCGCATTCGGGATTGGTGGGGAACGTGTGGCCGACGGTTTACCCGGCTCTTTATCGGACGGTTTGGAAGCCATCGGACTAGAAACGTATTACAGCAAGACAGCTGATGTAACCAAAACGCCGGTAGACCAAGTTTTCGTCTTTGGAAGTAAAATACTTCCAGGTAGTCGATATTTTACACTTTAAAAAGGATTTTATACACACTATCTAGTAGAACACATGTAAGCAGTAAGCAATTTTACCCGTTTAATAGGTAGTTTTCAAAGTTTTTCGCAATAGTTTTGAAACGAACCTGTTTTTATTTATCTATTTATTTATTTGTATTGAATGTGCTGCACAACTGTCATTTTACATTGCGTAAGAGACAGCTGCGTTTATATCACAGCGTTGAAAGTTTCACATCCATGTTTTTACTGCAGTTAGGTTTGCATCAAAAATACCATTGTTTTATAATTAAATCTAAGAGAAAAAGTATTATGAATGTATTTGTAGCTATGTTTATGCATTAAAAGTCCAAAACAATGACTTTAAAATAGACATTTCACTCATTTATTGCATCAGCTTATACCACAGATGGGTACCAAATTCAAACTGCAATAAAACTGCAATACTTTTACCAAACACGTGGTTTTGCTGGATCACGTTTCTTCACACGCGAAACATATATTTCTCAATATTTTAAATTCTAAATTCTTTGCCACATTATCAGCCTAAACAGGAAAATAAAAACCAAAACCCACCTGTATTCAAAACATTTATTAATTTTGATCATATAATTCATAGTTTGAAACATTAAGGGTACATTATTCTGGCTGCAGTTGCTTGCTGTTGTGTTTTGTTCTTTTGTTTTTCACAATCAAACTAACAGAACTGAAACGATTTTTAACTGAGAGAGCAAAACAAAACACAGCACATTATCGACCTTAAAATACGGGATTCACAAAATAACTGAGGACGGGCAACTCAATTATCCTCTTTCGATTTGATTGTTTTTTAATCGTTTTTTTTTTTCGTTTACTTTGCCGTCTCACACACACGGTGGGGCGCACACTATCTGTTTGCTTGTTTTGTTTTGTTTTTTGCTACTTACATTTGCCGCCGGCATCTAACTTTTTTCTTTATTTGCATATTGTGTTGTTACCGATGATGTTTCTTCATTATTTTTTGCTGTTTATTTCACTACCACTAGACATTGTTTGTGTGTGTGTACACTTTAATATTTGTACGTGTGTGTGTATATTTTCTTTAAATGCTTTTCTTTTTTCCCCTTTTTCATCACACACACACAACACTTTCTTATTTTCCTGTTGCTAGCTTTGTTCGTATATATTGGCTTGTTTTAAGTAAGTTGTTTGTTTATGCGTGTGTCTGTTTAGTTTAGCAAATTATGCGGATAAAGTAAAACACATTTACAAAAAAAAATATTCGTCACAGTCGAGAAAAGCAAAACTTATCAGCCTCCTTTACCTGAATCTATCTCATCATGTACACATCTTTTCTCCCATATCTTAAGTAGAGCAGTGTGTTTGCATCATCAGCTCTCTCTACTGTGTGTGTTTCACTTTGTACCACATTTTGTTTTACTCTAGTTTAGTTACACTTGCTTGTACGGTAATAATAAATGAAACAGGGGAAAAAGACACTTAAAAGCAACATAAAACATTTGTCTTTATAAATTTGTTTTTTTTCTCCTCTTTCTCCCTCTCTCTCTCGCTTGCGGTAAACACGTTTTATCATCTTCGGTGATAAGCGTTCGGAGTTGATGTCATGTTTGTTTTGTTTTGTCATTTTATTGCGATTTTCCTTCCTTTACATTATTGTTTATTATCTTTTCCACCTTTTCTCCGACTTTGCTGCTCTTTTTTTTCTGCGTATAAAAAAGGAAATAAAAATATATATATATCCTCTCTGCACTTATTTCTTACCACGACACGTTCACGCTTTCTTATATAGGTGTGTATGTGGGGGAAAATGACTTACATGTAAATCAGCGCGCCTTTTTTTTACTTCTCTCTTGGCTCACTTGTCTGTAGCCGGCGTGCTTGTTACTGCGTTTTGCGTGTGTAAACCAGTTTCTTGATCTGTTTCTGTTTTCTCTCTCTCTCTCTCTCCTCTCGTACTTGCTATATGATGTATATGTATTTCTATTATTGTGTTTTGTTTGTTGTTTAGTTGTTTATGTTACCCTTTTTCACTTTTTTTTCTCAGTGGGTGTAGTGCTTGTGTTATCTCTATTTACTGTTGTTAGCTTCTCCTCACCATCACCGGGAAGCAGAAAGTAATTATTTTGTTGTGTTCACTTCTATCTCAACGAATTTCTGAGGATGAATGTTGGCTGTTGTTGCGCGATTTGTTGTTGCTAAACGGAGTTAAAGTGAAGTGAAGAAAAATAGCAATTTTCTGCTTCTTGGTGGCTTCTTGGGGAACTTTATATATAGCTTCGTTATTTATTGTATACCCAGGTAATTGCCCTCTTACTAGCCCATTAGCCTTCATCACACTGTCTTTACATACAACATTGTTTGTTTGTGGTATTCATTCTATTGTTGTTTGTTGGTGTTTGCGAATATTTTATCTGTTTTTTTTTAATTACTATGTTTATGCATTGTTTTGTTTTTCCTTTTCCTTTCTACACAGCGGGAAATGCGGGTTTGCTTTTGTTGTAACGAGCCTTTTGCAGTTTAGTTTTGTTTAGTTTTATACAAGCAACGCTGTGTTCTTTGTCGTCTATTTCTCAAAAGGATGCTGCAGGAAATCGTTGATCGGTTGTTGTAGCTGTTAAGCGAAAACGAATGAAAAAAGAAACAAATAGGACACAAAACAAACAAGAAGGAATAAATCCAAATCGAATTTTGTTAATCCTTTATCGTCTTTTTTTTGTCCTCTCTCTCTCTCTCACTTTCTTTAGCCAGTTCCTAGAACGTTTTTATGTTGTCCCCTTATATGCTTCAATGCTTTTCTACTCACATTTACGGATAGCGTGTACACGTTTTTTTTGCTTCATCTTCATTTTGCAGCTTCTAACACTACAAAACTCTTTTGCTTATCTTGTTTTACTTTCGGTTTTTCTTTTCATCTCGTTTTTTCTTGTCCTATCAATCACTTTATTACCATTTTGTTACCAGATCTGCCTTCTTAATCCAAATACATCATCACTAATTTTGGGGGTTAATAGTTTTGGTTTTACTACAACACATGTTTTTTCTTTTTTGTTTATTTACTTGCCTTCTTTTCCTGCTTTTAACCTTACAATTTTGAGTCTTATCATTGTTCCTGCTTATCTGTATTTCTATAATAATATTTGCCTACCGAAACGTTCATACTTTTGAGGGTAAAAATTGTACAAAAATAATTCTAAAGCACAATCCATTTTAAGGAAGTAGGAATAGTATTATAAAATAATAAAAATAAAGTAAAAAAATAAAATCTCTTTTCGAGAATAAACATAAAGGAACAAAGAAAGAGCCACACCAAACCATATATAAAATTTTCCATCACACTTCTGCTTCTCCCCTTTTTTACCTCCTATACACACATACACACCCGGCGTTCCTGTTCCGGTTCCAAATATCGTGTCGCACCTGTTTTTTTTATTTTTCTTTTTTTTTGCACCGTTAGAAGAACCCGTACGATTATTACAAAAAAATAAACAAAAATATTCTTTTTTCACTTTTCAAGAGCCAAGTCCAATTCTTTTTTTAAATAGAAAATTCGTATAAAATGCAGCTATGCTGCACATGATTTGTATTCAGTGTGTGTATGTTTGGTTTGTGTGTACGATTCCGTTTTTTTTTTTTTAATTTATTTTAAATGCTTTTACAAGACTTTTTTTTCGCTCGCTTGCCTCGCCTGCACGCCTTTCCTACTCTCAAAGATTATTATAATAATTATTATTAGTCGACGGTCCCCCTTTCGATATTGCTATAGCCGGACTGAAATACTGATTCACTCGCTCGCTGTACAAAAAACACATGTTTTGTGGTTGTTGTGCAAATAATTATTGACTTAATGCTTGCTTTTAAATGAAATGCATTCAAAACAATCGGGAAACAAAACATTCCTTTTCCTTCCTATTTTTATCTGATTGCGCATTTCCGTTTGTATAATGTTTGCTTCACTGTATATAATGGGTTTTGATGAACACACAAGCGCATCGTCACAAATAAACGTGCCGACCCGTTATCGTTTTTCTTCTCTTTCTTACCCAACCTCACAGACAGGAAGTAGTACTAGAGTTACAGTAGTAGTTTTGTAAAGGTTTCCTTCCTTTTCTACAACACTTTTTCCTTTCTCTATATTTACAAGCAAGCTTTTCTCTCGCTAATACTTGTGTTCGATTCGTTCGAATGCCCCCCACCCCCAAAACTCACTCCCCCTACGTACACCAAGAGGAGCACGCGTATTATTTGGTTTGGTTTTGACTTCCCTAAAAAATTATCCACAAACACCTTGTTACTTAGCAGTCGATATTCCTGTTCTTAGCAGCGTGCACATTTACACACACGTTGCACAATCACTAGCGTACATCATCACACTTGTGTTTATTCCCGTTTTTTTTTTTTTTACTTTATTACTACTAATTTACACAAGTTTGTCTGTCCATTCTTTTACCATCTTTCTTCTATACCCAGACAAAAAGTTTCTCTTATTCTCTTCAATATCACTTTTGTTTAGTATTGTTTACCGCTGAACCGAAGTTGTCGAAATAAAAGTAATCGGAAACAATTATTCTAAATTAGTATGATTTTGTATTAGAAAGTAAAACATAATGGTAAACACACACAAGCCACGTCTGTCTAACACGCATAATTATTTTTGTCACATTGTTTCTCATTTCTTACACGCTCTTTTGCTAGCGATGCTGACAGATTAAAGTTACAGGATTGCTTTCATGTGTGTATGTGTTTTACTTTGGTTTTCTATTTTCTTTTTAAAACGGTTTGTGTTAGAGGAGAACATTACTTTATGCGTGTGTTTCTGTTGTTTGTGGCTTTGTTTTCGGTGTTTTTTTTTTGTTCTTCAGTTTTGCTACTTATTTACATTCGCTATAACATTCTTACAAACAAACAAAATAGACATATCTAGCATTAGTTGTTTTTTTTTTTTGGTTGCGCGGTTTTCGTTTCGTATCGCTTTATTTTTCGTCAATTTTTGATAAACCAAAACTGTTTATCGTTCAATTTTTATTTCTACTCTCATTACGGCTGTTTACTCTTTTTTGACTATCAATACGTTTTGTACATGTCCTTTTGGTAGATGCTGGTTTAAAACGTTGTCCTCTGCAAAAGATGGATGTTGTTGTGAAATTGTGTAAATGCATTTTTGTGTAAATAAAGTAAAATGTTTAATGAATAATAACACCATAGGATGTTTGTTGTCACATAGTTTTAGATTACAGAATGGAGCGAGAGTCAAACAAGCAGTAGCACTCTTGGTCGCTGTAGCTTAGTACGCTGTTGATGGCGGAATGAAAATATACCACCGACTGCAGGCGCAAACAAGTTCTTTGTTTTCGTTCCTTCACGTTGCGATTCTTGGAGGAGATTAACGATCGTACTACTTTCGATGTTTGCTGAAATAAAAGTCACTTTAAAAACAATATATAAACATAAATAAAACACAACAAATAAACATAGAAAAGGACGATTCCTGTAACAGAATTAAGCCAGAATGCATATGAATCAGAAAATAAAATATAAAACCAATATCTTCACAACTCATAGGCTACCGAGTGACAGGGAACTGGAACATTAGCTCATAAGAGCATATTGCTCGAATTAACGAGCTGTTGGGAGCTATCGAAAGCCAGGGTAGATAATTCAATGTCGCAAACCTCAATGAGTAAAAACAAGACGAAACAAAAGAATGGTACATAGAAGAAGTAGAATTTACAACCATTGAAAAGTTGCAATTATAATTTGGTGGGACACGGTGGCATTGAATGGATGTTGTGTACCACGAGGAGCAAGATCGCTGTGCAAGACTGACGCAACTATTCTCCTAAGGAAAACTCAATTCAAGAGATCAAGAAGTGGCAGAAAAATGCTGCAAAATGCAGAAGATTAAAATTGTTATGAAAATTTAATATCAACCAAAGGGAATAGGAATTTCTTTCGAACGATTCAACATCTTTTCTACCGATGCATAGAAGTTTATAGAAAGATTATAGAAAGATATAACAAGTTATAGAAAGATATAAGAAATGACTTTGAATATAAAAATACAACAGGAGAAACCAATACTGAAACAACGAAATAAGTAACGCAAAGAAATAAAAACAACACAACTCAAAAGGTGTACACCAT
>KZ061725.1:320570-395447 GCA_002091835.1 Anopheles maculatus | reverse complement strand
TGTGTGTGTGTGTCCTACATGGCTATTAAAAAACAATGTTTTCGTCTTATTACTTGTCTTTTACGGGTTCTTATTTCATAGCTGAGTTACGAAAGTATAGAAATTATGCTACTAAAGGGGGCGAAAAGTAAAGTAAAACGTAAATTAATAACCAATGTAAGAGAAAATGTAACAGTACCTGGGAATTGTTCCATTATTGATACTGAATTGCTTTGTCTGTTGAAACCTCGGTTTTTTGTTTTTCGCTTTGTGTGTTTTTATGTTTTCCTCCTTGCCTATATATTATCATTTCACTGGTTGCGCATTTTGTCACACACGGTGGCTTGTTTTGTTCGTCGCAGTAGACAAATTGAGAATAGAAATGTGACTCTTGCTGCAAAATAAAAAAAAGAATAAAATAATTAAGCTGAAAAACGAAATGAAGAAACGAAACAAAAAAAAACCCCAACACAAAAACAATTTATACTTAAGAAGATTTTTATTAAATTGAAGTACACTGAACGTCATTATGATATAACCGGATGAAAATAGAGAGCATTGAAAAGGTGAAACAAAACTATCAAAGGAAGAGTGAAAGAACAAACACACATGCTAAAACTAAACCATTTAAAAGTGTAAGTTGTATGCGTGTGTGTTTGCTGCTGGTGGTCGTCTTATAAGCCACTCCTTACCATTTAAAACACTTTATATAATAACGTTCCTATCAATAATCTAACTGTAAAAATACGAAGCGAAGGGAAAATGTGTGCGTGTGTGTCAACTTATACAAAAGGGTAATACAATTTTGAAAACAAATCAGTCTCGATTGCTCGTGTTAAAAAGTTGTACAATAATGCGCGTTTAGCTCAAAATTGTGTGTCGGTGAGTGCGTGATCGAGATCGTTTGTTGGATGTGTCCGATCGGGTTAAGTGTTAGTTAGTTGTTAGTTTTGAAGCAAAACAGCGTAACTTAAAGCATTATCAAGTTGTTACCAAATTGTTACAACAACAGTCAGTATGATCGCGCGTGGATGATTTAAGGGATCTCGTGTTTGTTTTTCTTCTTATGTCTATACAAGCTTTACCCATTAATTGCTTTGTTCTTCTCATCACATATGAATAAAGCTGATTCGAACACAAAAACAAACCAAAAATACAAAAACTAGGTAGAAAAAAACTAAATATTACACTTTTCGCTATTTGTTGCCATTTTTCGTTCACCTTTTGCTACACTAATAACAATAATACAATGGGATGTTCCACCTTGTATTAAGTAAAGCACTTTTCTTCCAAAGAGCTTCGCTTTTATTTCTTTTCTGTGTATGTCCCATTTTCTACTCTTCTGGTGGCATCTTTTCAGTCATCTTTCCCTAAAACTAGGTAGAAAAAAACTAAATATTACACTTTTCGCTATTTGTTGCCATTTTTCGTTCACCTTTTGCTACACTAATAACAATAATACAATGGGATGTTCCACCTTGTATTAAGTAAAGCACTTTTCTTCCAAAGAGCTTCGCTTTTATTTCTTTTCTGTGTATGTCCCATTTTCTACTCTTCTGGTGGCATCTTTTCAGTCATCCTTCCCTATGTACGCGTTGTGAATAGTTGTCTTTTGTTTTACTATACTTGATAAACAGCTAAATGAAAAGTGTTAGAAAGCTGTGGTACGTAATTTAAAGTTTGGCACAAATTTTTTGTGGTTTTATCAATTGTTCCTTAACATAAGCCAAAAGATAAAATGATTTTGAAGTGACTACTTTGTTGACTCCAATGCTGAAAAGCAAATCATTGTCACACGCTGGCTGGTGAAGGTGTGTGGGAAGTGATCATGCTTAAACGCTAAGGGAAAAAACTGGTTCCATAATATTCGCGATCGTTACGCATCGCATGAGTGATGGATGGTGATCCTTTTTTTGGTGTGTGTGTGTGTGTGTGTCTGTGAGCTTATATGTTACAAATACGGCAGCTAATACCTACTAAAAGGGATGATTTTGTTGTTGTTAATATTTAGTTTCTTGGTCTATGCGTGTCTAACAATGGTTGAATGTCTCAACGAAATTGCTTTGTTGTTCACTAGCAGCAACAGAGGGAAGCCTGCATTGGGTTGGATCGTTGGTTGAGTACAAGCGAAGCACATTGTATGTGAGAAGAGTATGATAATGGACACTAATCCAACGAAATTTTAAACGAGAACAAGAAAAGTAAACTTTTGTTGCTGTTCTGGTTGCTTTAGAACTGTTATATACACATAAAGGGACGTGGTTTAGATATGTATCGCTCGTCGCGTCGTCGTCGTCTTTCCGGTGGTAGCTGCTGCTGGTCTTGGCGTGCCCTACACCACACAACATACACAACACACGAGCCGATGTTTTTTTTTTGTTTTGGTTGTACAATTGCAGTAGATATAGAGTGTTGGTGGAGGTGTGTGTTGCTTGTAAGTGTCGGTGTGTAGGTGTGAATATGAGTTTTATCTGCACAAATGCATAGTTGGGCCTTAGTTAGTTTGGGTTTACCAACGATGGCATTTTTCGCGTTGCTTTACATTGGGAAAAGAACTTTCGCTGTCTGTCTATGCCGTTTTGTTTGTTTGGTTTTATTGACTCTTCTATCCGATGCTTCCGGTGATGGATCGACCATTCAAAAAAGTCAACATTCAGGACGAAGAAGCTTCATTACAAGCTTTTCTGATAGCTGAGATTAATACAGACCTCAGGGAAGGATTTTGGTGGGGGGGTGTGTAGTTTCACCCCGTACAAGAAGCACATTAAAGGGGGGAGAGGCATGAGTAAGAGATGAGAAGCAGTACGCGTTAAAACATGTAATAATCTGCTTGGGAAGTAAAATTCAAGAGATTTCCTTTATGGTTGTGTTTTCATATTTAAACAAGTAAATAAAAAACAGGAATTATGCCAAATGCACTCTCTAACGTTTGTGTTTTGTTGTCCTTCCTGCTTCTTCCTTTTATACTCTTGTATCATTGTTTTTCCTTCTTTTCCCCATATCCGTTTTTACATCCCTACACATCATCTACGCGCTCTCCAGTTTTTGTCATCCTTGTTCATATTCAGTTCCCGGCGCTAAACGTTACGAAATATTTTGTTTTACCGCGCGTGTGTTGTTTGTTACGTGTATGTGTGTTTCCGTGTTTTCACACTCAGTTTTCAGCATCGGTGTGTATGTGTGTGTGTGCGTGTGTGTGTTACTTGTTTAGTCTGTTTTTCTTTGCAACGCTTCTCTGTTTAGCATTTGTTTTGTTTCGTTTCTTGTTACATCTACCACTAAAATCACAGCCCTTTATGCGTTCTTAGTGAAACAACGAAAACAATGTACAAAATTCATCACATATATCACTTATAATCATCATTATCATCATCATCATTATCGTGTATTCATCTTGTAAGTGTGCTTGTTGTCCCAATACTGTTGTGTTGTGTTGTTGTTTGCATTCTAGTATTAATGTGTATATTCCCGAAAAGTCATTAAACTGTCCATAACTGCTTTTTTTTGACGATTGATAATTAAAAAACAACTCATCATTTCTTTAACAGGGTGTCGATTCATATAAGGGAACATTCAATGCCGTTTAGGGACAGTTTAAGATATTTGCAACTTATTGAAGGATATTTCTAGTTGCTCAAGAGAAATGATAAAGGGCAATATGTAAAATAGTTAGGGAAACCGTGCAACAATGATGTTGACAGTTGCAATCATTTAGCAGAGCGATCGCAACTACGCAAGTGCCACGTAGAACATAACAAAAAAGACCGCCCCGAAATGCATTCCCTTGTAAGGATCGACACCATGCAATCTTCATGCCAGTTGAAGATGAAAATATGAAAGAAAAAACATTTCTTTAGGAAAAAAAAATTGCATCTGCATGTATGCTATTGTCCACAGTGTGTTCTATAAGTTATCCTCCCCGGCCGTGTCTTTGTTTTGTGGCTGTCAGAGATTGTGTGTTTGAAGTGTAATAATGTACGTAGTATGGTTTGATGATTTTGCATGAAATTTTCTTTGGTTATTGATCCCTTAGTCGATTACTTTAACACTTTATTGTTGCCCTTTAATACGCTGTGTTACGGCCGCGCCTTCTGAGTATAAAAACAAACAAAAAGGCGCCCACACACACTTAAACCGCTGCTCTAATGACTGCTCAAGTGTCCTAGCGAATCGTACACACTGTCTCTCTGTCTTCACTATCTATCGAATTGGTTTGTCTGCTTTTTAGATAAGCTTTCTTCTTCTGTCTATGGTTTATCATTTAATTGTTTCTTTTTTGCTAAATGTTTTTCATTTCTATTTTCTGGTTCTATGCACTGCCTGCTTGCCTTCTATGCACGCACAAACGTGTCGGTTGCGTGTCGGTCGGCAAGCTTACTCACACCTTAATTAACGTTCAATTATTTTAACATGTAGATGATTTGGGTTGTTGCTTATTTGTTTGCTTGCTTTTTCTTGTACTTCGCGCTTAGCATGCGTTTCGTGGTTACGAATTTGTCTAACGTGTTTTTGGTTTTGAGAAGGGGGCAACTACTATCAATTGTTGCTACTATCAAGACACACACAACATACACGTCCACGCAAAAACGGACAATACACACACACACATACATCTATATCAACAGTTGTGATTTTGAAAATGTACGAGAACTCGATATGAAAACGATTGTAATGTGTGTACTAAGATGGCCCAATCCTGTCTAATCTCGATTTCCGTAAACTATTGCTTTAAGGGCATCATAAAGATTAGTCGCACTTGCGTATCTTTTATTCGCCCCAAGTTTGTGTGTGTGTGTCCGTGCGTGTGTTTGTCGTGAAAGCTTCACACGCTTCTACTGCACAGCGCGGCGTTTGTCCTACCTACTACGGTGGTTTTGTCGCTTGTGTGTACCTTTGTGGCTTTCTATTGTAGTAACCCCTCTACTTACACTACCACACAGGAGGGTGGAAATGATCGCTTTTCCCATTCTCTATCGCGCTATTGTTTTAAAGTCACATCCTCTTCTTCCGGTCCGGTCCGATTCCGGCAGGAAGTAAAGCTCTTAATATTGATTGACATGATTTGCTGCTCTCGCTCTACCTAAGCGATCTATGCGACTTACCCCGTTTCGTCGGTACGACGATCGGTCATTTGACAAAATGTTCCCACCCGCGTGCGTGTGTGTATTCATCATGGGTGTGTTCCTACACTAAGGTTGGTTAAGTATGGAAATTTTATATAATTATTCTAACCCATCGAGAAAAGTGTGTCGTTAATTGTTTCTTTATGCTTTGCTTTAAATGAGATTTATACGAGCGGATTCCTTTCTATTCTCTCGTTTGTTTCTTTCCTTTTTTTTTGCCTGCTTGTATTTCTTGCTGCTGTGGGGTGCGCTCACATGTACATTGAATTCGTGATGTAAGATTTTCCTTTTTGCTTTACTACAAGTGGATATAAAACTGGTGCATATTAAACAACACATATTATGGAAATTTTTGCTCTTGCTTGTCACTTTACTTTCCCGTTTTCAATTGGTTTTGTTTTCTTCTCAAGTGCACATATTGCTTTTCGATTAAATTCTTCCGGTCGGATTAGTTTAGCTTTTGCGTGTGTCCTCCCTCTCTACGCGTCACAAACAAGGTCGAAAATTGGAAACACAACGTTTGCTCACCAACAAGGGGGGTTAGGTTAGTGGTAGTAGTAGTATGTCCAATTAGTAAGCTAATAGTTAAACGTTTTCACTAGAAGCACTAATAGTAGTTCTTGCTACACTAACAATTTTCCATAATTGTAGGAAGAAATGTACAACTTATAATGTGTGGCTATTGTGTTAGTTACGGGTGTGAGCGTATAATTTAATCATTACTTCACAAGAAATAACACGCACTGAAAACCACGTCACACAGACAGTCCAACAAGCTTAGGAGTAGTTAATCCTACTCGCCATTCTTCAAGTGCATCGTGATATTTTTGTGTTGTATCATAATTTGAGTTGATATGTGTAAATGGAGACGAGAACCGAGAAACATAATTCGAACAAAATTGGAAACAATCGAAGATCGTCGGATGATATGGAATAGGAGCGATATGCTGATGATAGTAGAGTGTGTAATGTTTTTTGTTTTGTTTTTCAAATTGCTTTACGTGTAAAGAAGTTTTATTATTGTTGCTTCATTTGTGTGTATGCAGGTGTGTGTGTGTGTATGTGTGTACAAAGATTATAAAATAAGTCGTCGCGTTTGTTTGTTTGTTTGTTGCGCGCACACAGGGAGCTTTTTTTTTACGATTGATAAAACGGAACGATATGGATTATGAGCCTTTCGCGCCATTGCGCTTTATTATGCCACCTGCTACTACTGAACGAGTAGTGTACACCCCGATTACACGTAAATGATGTCTGCGTGAATTGAGTGCCCCTCCCCTGTCGTCGTGTTTCTAAATATATGTATATGATTATATAAATGGTTATTACAAGGCATAAGACTTCTAAGTGTTTTAGATTACAACATTAAATAAATTCGTTCACTACTACTCTTGAGCCATTTATCATACGGGAAAAGGGGGGCGATGAGGGAAGGGGGGAAGAGGAAAAAGGTGCGCGTGCAAACACATTAGTATAAATTGTTTTTCTTTGTTTTTTGTTTTGTTTATAATTTTAATCTAGTCCAACACTAATATTAAATACGCGCCACCTCCTGCTATTCAGTTTTTCCTTCCCATCCTCTCTCTCTCTCTGTCTCTCGTGCGTTGATTGTGTGACCACACACACACACACACACACACTCACGTACACAAGGAGAGAAGACAGGTCACGTTATCTCTAATTATAACAGTGTTTGCTGCTTTTTCCCGCATGCCATCACCACGCAGGTACAAGACACACACTACCAGCAGTTTGAGAGAGTAACACCGTTAATGTTTTAACCCTGTTTTCCAGACATCGATTATTCGACAGGTGCCGGCCCTGATTGATTGTTTTTGTGTTTGTTTTTTTTTCTTCTTTTGCAACGTCGAATGCCGTTTTCCCATTCCCATTTTGTCTCGATCACCTACATCATCATCTTTATTTCGCTAGTTAGCTTTGCGGAGAGCATTATTTGCTCGCGTGCTTTCTACAGCATCAGAGCACGCTTCCGGTCCGTCCTACTTTTTGACTCTAAAGAGTGATTTTTGCTAGTTTAGATGCGTCCTTCCCCGCCTATCTATCATTGCGGGAAGTGACATTGTTTGTTCTTGTTTTGTTTTGCGAATTAGTAAGTGATATTGGTCTAAATAAGAAGCACAAGGATCTCAAGGACAACACCACGAAACACGGTCGGTCAACCAAAATACAGTAATGTCTTTTCATTGAATGAAACATTTCGCTCGCGATAAGGTTCAATTATCGAATGAATTTTGTTAAATAACAGATGTTTCGAAAACATTCTAACCATTAAGGGAGCATTACAAAGGAATAACGGAGAGTGTGTCCGTGTGTGTGTGTGTGTGTGTGTGTGTGGGAGGAAGGAAAGGAAGGACAGATAATCCCGGAACCGAACGTATGTCAGTCGATTGCTGCACTCCACTTCCTTCCATCGTCTTCTTTTCTGTCACACTTCCGCTATTTCGGGCTAGTTTTCTAGTTTACTTTTATTTATTTTTGGCACTTACGTTTCACTTAAGTATTTTAATTTTTAGCGGAAAGCTCCTTCCTCAAACGCTCAAAATACTATTCACTCAGTGTCGACCTTTCCTCCACCTTAATCAACTACCAAAGATCGGCCACATACCGCTGTGTGTATGTGTGTGTGTGTGCACTAATTTACCAACGTGTGATGCAGCACACTAATAAACTAAAACACAATGTGATACAAAACACACGGTTTAACTATTAACTAGCAGAGCAGTAGTAAACAAAAGAAAAGCAGAGAGCATTTCGGCTACAAACAAAGGTGTATGGGCCCTGCCTATCAACGACGACGTATGTTCTGTGTTGCTTTTTTTTTTGAAGTAACTAATTTAGTTGGCCCGTGCGACACACAGAAAAACGCATACGTACGTGCGCATCGTGCTCATCCTTGATACCGATAAAACATTAACAATCTTTGAACATTACGAATGTCTTTTTCGTCTTACACGTTATACGCTAAGAGTTTTTGTGTTTTGTGTTTTTTTTCTTCTGTCGTATATATGTAATATATATAAATGATATAACAAATAAAAAGCACCAAAGCAATGCAAAAAATAAACAGAAAAAAAACCATATCCTAATCGAACAATTGTTTTAAAATTAATTTACTTAGTTGTACTAAACTGTTTTTCTTTTCTTTTCTGTTTGTTTTTCCTTTTTGTATATAAGGAGAAACAACACCTACAGACGGGTACAGTCTTCCAACAAACAAAAACCGAATGTCCTTATGCTGGCGATATTTCTGTTTTTTTTCTCATAGTGATGATACGAGAAAAATGAACGTAGGGAAGCTTTCCGCTTTGTTTTCGCAAGGTTGGGGGATAAATTGCACACGATATGTTCGTTTCACTAAACACGATATGGGTTTCTTGCTTACTTGCTTTTTGCGTTTTGTTTTGCCTTACCTTGTTTGCTTGCCTATCGAGTTTGCTTGTTTTAGCATCATAATCAGTTCCGTTCTTTTCTTCTGCTTCTTTTCACGTTTGATGAGATTTTTACGTTTCAGAGTAAACACACTTCTTTTTCTTCTTCTTCTTCGTATACATTTACTATCGTTTTCACCGTTTTGCATTTCTGTTTTACTCTCTTTTTTCTGTTTAAACTTTCTTGTTCCAGTTGCTTGATTCACTCGATTCGAGCCGATTGACGGTCACTAATGTTCAATGTGGGTTAAATTATTTTCACTATTTCGCGACCTCATCTAGATGCAATGTGTGTGTGTGTGTGTGTCTATGTCTTTATTTTTCACATGCTCTCCCCTAAAAGCGAAACCAATAAACATAATCACATAACGTGAAAGCTAACTATTTATCCCACACTAGTGATAGTAAACGAAGAAATGGGCAATTTTGTTTCGCATTATCATTGCATCATTTTTACCACATTTTTAATAGTGTATCGATACACAAATCTACGATATTGCGCTACCCATCACACACACACACACACACAAACGTACTTTTGTTCTCTATTTCCCTACACACTAATGCATTTCAAGCCGGTGAATGTACTCTGAAATCCTGCTCTCTTTTTACCATCGATCTGCCCAGCAGCATAAATTCGGGACGGCCACTAAAACAAAAAACAATAAAAAGACAATAAAAAAAAACAAAACAATTTACATTCGAAAAAAAGGACCAAACTTATTCCTAATCCTAAATCAATTTCAGTATGCCGACGACCAATGCTAAGATAATTGAACTATACGCGAATAAATGTGATGTATACTCTTTGCTCTCACGCTCTCTGTGTGTGTGTGTTTACTGTCCAAGCACACAGCGACAATACGCACAGCAGTTATCCTTTAGTGTATGGTGCCACAGTCACCACGCAGCCGTAATGATTAATTTTAAGCTTCATTTTAGCTTTGTTTGTTTGTTTGTTTGTTTGTTACTACGGCACTCACCCACGGTTTTCAATCTCCTTCCATTATGTTACGATTGCCTCTTGATTTTCTTACATTTCATGTTTGTTTTTGTTTAGTTCTTTGCACTTCAAGTACCTTCGGCATTTGGCACTCGGTGTAATATTCTCATTAGCAATTTTCGCGCTCATACACTTTATCCTGTTGCGCCGTTTTGTATTGTGTGATGTTTTGCGGTTCCCCATTCATTCTTCCGATTCCGATGAGCGCGATGTCGCTTCTCCGTGGCTTTGTTGTCACATTACTTCCGATCTAGATTGAGCCCGTAGCGCAGAAACGGAAAGGCAACCGGGCCGACCGCTGGTGTCATGCCGTTATAACCGATGCCGGCTGCGGTGCCCGCCGGTCCGGATGCGGCCGCCGCTGCCGCTGCTGCTGCTGCCGCCGCCGCCGCCACTGCATTCCCGTTCCGTACGCTGGCCGCTGCCGCCATCGTGGAGGTGGTCATCGGTCGGAGGATACTGCTGCTGCTGCCGCCGCTGCCATTGCTACCACCATCACCACTTCTAAAGCTGAGAGGGAGAAGAGAGCGAAAGTTTTAATGGATCGGCGCTTTGACGATGTGATTCGGGGTGATGTAGTGATAGCCCGGGATTGGCATTCCGGCAGTTTCCATCGAAATTCTGAAAGTAAACGTTTAACGGGAGCATACGTGGCGTTTTGCGAAAAATAGGTGTGTACATTGCGTGTATGTGTGTGTGTGATCATTTGGGAGAGAGCGAGAAAGTTTTGAATTTTGAGTGTTTTTTTTTTTGGTTGTTGTTTCAATGAAAAGTTTGTTTTATTTTTTTTAGAGTGATCATTATGGGGACAATTTAAAACATAAATTTTGATAATGTAAAAGCGGGACAAAACATGAGGGGTGGTGGTGCACGTATTGGAAAGAAAACGGAAAAACGGGGACAACGGGAGTAAAAGAGAACATAGAAAGAAGAGAAAGAGAGAGAGAGAGACAGAAAGAGAGAAAGAGAGAAAAAGAGAAAAAATGATATATATTTTTGTATTTATATTCGTAATGTCAAATATTGCAAAATGGTGGCGCGCTTGTACAGACTTGATCACTCAATGCAAAACAGCAGTTCATCATTAATTAAGTGAATGAACTTTGGTACTTTTGTTTCACTAAATCTGTATAGTGGTAGTAGTAGTAGTAGTAGTAGCAGTACTAGTAGGGGTTCCATCATGTAAAGTGAGATAATGGTACAATTCGGTGTAAGAATAGCTAGTAGTTCAACAGGTAGAGAAATATATATTTCCGAAGAAAACAAAAAAAAAAACAGAATATACGAGCGGAACACGTTCTATGTTAAACGCATCTAGCAAAACACGCTGCTGTAACCTCTATCGGCAAGCTTATTAGATTTATTGACTAAATTAAAGATAAAACTATTCGAACGAGGTGAAAATTAACAAAGTGAAAACAAAGGATCGCTGATATGTAACAACTAGGAACGGAACGGATGAAAACGCAGGTGTTTCAAATGCAAACTAAGATGATAACTTTGCTACTACGTAACTATAATGGTGATTGATTGATTAATGTTTGCATATTTTTTATTCGTTTTGTTTTATACATTAGCATTGTACAGTAACTAACTTAAACTTGGTAACTTTTGATTTCTTTGTTACTAAGTTCTAATAATTTCTGATTTGTATCAATGGGTTCTTATTGCAAAACGGAAAAAGAATACGATATCATCCAAATCTAGTAAAACTAGAGTTGTAAATGTTTGATAACTATTTCCTATTATCATCCATCTATTTGTTTATTTTTTTTAAATGGAATGTTTAAAACTCCATGAAAACTCAAATAATTAACGCTCTTTTAGAAAATATAAAAACTTTGTTAATACAAAAGAGAGTCTGTACTGCAAAAGCTTTCGTTGAATTGAATATTCGGTTTCTAACAAAGCTTAAAAGCGCTCAAATAGAAGAAAGTGGAATGGTTAAATAATGCGAGAAAATGGAGATAAAAACGAAACAAACTACTTACTAAGTAAAGCCAAAAAAAGTATTGAAATATAAACGACTAAAACGAATCAATAACAACAAAACAAACTCGGAACGGAATAACAAACTAGCAAAATGGAGAACTTAAAGGATAAAGAAGAAACAAAACGGATAGCTGCTATAGGTATGGAGGGCGTAGATGAATTACGGTACGAGATATTTGGAAGCACAATCACGCACGCACGCACGCACAACACTAGAAAACGGTATGACGACGACGACTGCGGGCAGCCAGGTAATAGGTTATTATGTACTAGGTCTATAAATGGTGTGTTGCTTGCTGGCGGTAAAACTGAAGGAAGTGGTATTGATGGTAATTACACTTGCCATGGGCACGAAACATGATCAAAACGCTAAGTAAGATAAATGGTTAGAGGGATTCGGGACAAATAAATCTAAACAGGTGAAACCACACTAACCACACGGCTCAGAGCAACCGCACAGCACAATAATGAGTGGGAAAGAAAGAAAAACGGGAGTAGCTAGGTGATGGAAAATAAATACGATAAAGATACATCTAACGTTACCGCAAGTTCTTCAAATGTGGGACAAAGGAAAAAAGACAACAGAGAGAGAGAGAGAGCATTTTTGTTTGTTAAGTTAAGGAGTAAAAAGAATAACGAAAGTACTATATGTAAAATAGTAACAGTAGCAGAAACAGTTGTACAGAGAGCAAAAAGGTGAAACAAAATATAAATGCATAATTAATGTCTTACCAGAGAGGAGGAACGGTTCATGATTACTTTGAGAGGATTGTTTGGAGCTGGTTTAGAACTCATTGATGCATGGTGGCATTAATTTTAGTTTGATACGGTGATATTTGGACTATTGTGGACGTACGTGGACGTGGACGTGGTGGTGATGATGGTTGGTTGGTTTGTGGTTTTGATATTTTATTGGTTTGGTTTGGTTATTGGCACATTTTGTTGGACGGGTGGTGATGGTTGTTGTTGTTGTTGTTGTTGGTAGTAGACACGCTATAAAAATGGGAAGAGGAAACGGATTTGGTTTGTTTTGCACATGGATGATAAAACACATAAACGGATACTGCACACGTTAGTAGATCGAGTACCGTGCGCGTGGTGGCGTTGGCGATTTGCTGGATGGTAATTATGAAGTTAACAATGGTGGTTAATGGTTAAAGCAAACAGAAGCTCTAATGCAATGAAAATAAGGATGCAGCATCTCTATGAGGTAATGTTCATATTGACATTGGTTTAGATTGGATTCAAATAACTGCTTTTAAGTCGAGTTCAAAGAACTGAATGTTTAGAATGTAAAAATCTATTACTAATTAAAACTTCGAACATGATTTTTGCTGAGCAAAGTAAAACAGAAGGACATAAATTTTCAATCAAAAGAATGTGAATCGTTTGTGATATGTTTGTGCAAATTCATGTACGATGGACGGACGATGGAAAAAAGGTTTACGTGGTGTTTATTGAAAAAATAGATGCACCATTTTACAGGACACGGGATGTATTATGATGGATATGGGGATGTGTTTGTTCGACACCAAAACCATACTTTTCGGAACGGCAGAAGATGTGGTTGGAACTCTCATGTTGTTGAACTGAAGCTGCATATGTGTTGGTTGTTGCGAAGAAAGAGGATGGTAAAAACAAACAAATAACCAAATAAACATTTACAGCTATCATTGCAGCCAAACAAAAGATGATATGATTTCGATGATGGATCATGGATTGCGCATGTATGTAAATAATGCTCTTTGGCCAGCCGCTTTCCGCACGATGTATTGGTATTGGAGGTATTAGTTTCAAAATATGCGCAAATGGCACGATTGATACGCTGTGCACCATGACATTTCCCAGTTAGACTGCAATAGGATTATTAGTAAGCATTTTAGATGCTATCGGGGGGGTGTTATCTTACGAATAAAAGTATGCTGTATGTATTATTGGCGCATACGGCCAATATGTGACGGGGAGGGGGGGGAGGTTCTTATTTTTTGTATCTTGCGTTGCGTTTTGTGTTTTGCGAACGACATCAACAAAAGAATCATACAGGCGGACGCGCACAGAATGGAGCGTCGTGTTTTGTTGTGCGTGAAGCATTCGCTTTTTTATGCGAATTTAGAAAATAGTTTAGATTGTCAATAGAAGCGGGGATTGATGCGTTTTTAATTGGTTGATGGTTTGTATTTTGTTTTTGCTTGGGACTTGGTTCTTTCGGTCTTAGTGATGGAGTATTATATGGTATTGGATTCATCCGATATGGTGCACGCACATACAGAACTTCACATACACACACACACATACATCGGGCAAAAGGATTTGTAGAGCATGGTTGTGATGTTGGATATTTATTTAAGGTTTTTTTTTTAAAGTGGTACGGTGGTGTGGTGTCAGAAGAGAGGTCGGAACGATCGGAATTGTGGACTTGAATGAGGAGATGACGTGTAGGATATTCCCATCGGTTCGTTGAAGAAGGCGAATTTGCGTACATCCCGCGCTGATCGTCGCCGAACGATGGACGGTCGAAGATTACGAGATGGCTTTTGCTGAAATTGAAGTTGCATTAGTGAACTAATCCTTTTTCGTTACCCTCTACCGTGGACAGGGAAGTGTCGCGAACACAACACGGTCGGTTCTGAAGTTCACTAGCAAACATAAACGATACTCGAACGTCCACCAACTAGTAGGTGAGCTAAATAAATGTCCCCAATATTTGGGAAACTTATTGAACATTTAGAATATTATTAGCGGAGCTAGAAACACGTTTATGTACGCTAGATGATCTAAAACACTGTCACAATGGATACTGCACATTGTATGATGGACGTGTGTACCCTAACTATTGAAAACAAAAAAACTCAATTTTAATTCGACTTAACTCAAAATCTATTACTTTATTCGCTTCGAATTTCCTCTGCTTGACTGTTTTTGTTTTTCCCTTTTTTTTCGTCGATTATACATACTACTGTTGGAAGTCTTTATTTAAGGGGGGGGGGGGGGGAGTGTTCGCTCTAAACGTTCTTTAAACTGTACCTTGTTACGAGCTACATGTGTGTAATAAGTGTCTGATTTTTTGCTTATTTGCCCCCGCTCTACATGCTTGCGTGGTCTATTTATTTTTCAATCGCTTACATGATAAGCCACGCGTTTTGGGGGCTTTGGTTGGATGCATTTCCCGAACGAATCTAAACAACAATTGCTGTGTAATACAAGTATACGCTATAGGCTACATGTCAAGGAGCTGTGTGATATACGGTTTGGCTTGTGAAAGAATAATACGTAAATGGAGGGGAAGGGGTTTCCGTTTCTGTTATCCTGTTATCCTGTTGGGTACGCGTTTTGGCCTGCCTTAAAGGGCGTTCCAGGGGCTTGCCCGTGTACGAAGTAGAACATTTAATCTGGGTTTAGTTATGCAAGAGACACATAAAATCGTAAATATGTAATGTTTGAGAGTGTGTTGTTTTTGTGTATGTATTATTATGGTAGTTGTATAGAAGGTAAAAAATGTGTGATTTTACGAAGTCAAGAGTCTGTATTATTGATAATGCTGTGTAATCGTGAGCACATTCTTATTAAGCTACAAATGGATACCTTCAACGGTTCGTTTTTTTCTTTAGAGCTAACACCATCATCCTGATATCATTCTCGAATCTCTTACCCATGGAGAGGTAAAATAGAGCAATATATATATATTTAGTTTAATGTTTTAAAACAAAACTTCCACACAATAATGTAAACAGAAGCATCGTCCTACGGTTCGTTAAAATCTTAAAATAATGCCGGCTACGCCTGTGCCTGTATAAGTAAGTTCAAACTATCTGGGTTTGCTGCGCTGGTCTTTGCACCAAGTGTATTTACCAACGACACACCTGGGACACGTTTGCGGACGTTCATCATCTGCCAATGCAATTAAAACTCTGCACTAAAATATTACATAAAAATGAGCGCGTGGCTCAACCTGATCTCTCATTTAATCTCTGGTTTCAGGTCAGATAGAATCAGCTGTGCTTTTTGACAGGCAGACTGACTGCACGGGGGAAGGGCGACGTGGGAGGCAGATAGAAAATTTGTACTATACCTGCGACTGTTACAATTTGTCCGATCGTCAATCGGAGCAGGTGCTGTGAAGCTGCTGCTTCTTCATAAAGCATAGATAATCGCAAAGACTCGTGTGTGTGCGACCGTCAAGTGAAGACGTGCAGCTGTAAAACACGTTTTGGGGAAATAAATTTGCCCATAAGTAAACAGAGACATGGAGAATTCAAATGTTGGCCAGGAGCAATATCAGTTGCAAAGCCAAATAGCAAGATGCAAGAAGAAAGATCAGTAGTGAATGAAGGTGTATTACGCTCACTGAAGCATACGGCAACATAGAATTCTAGAGTTTTGGCATAGCTCAGACCATAATTTGTGTGTTAGAAGAATCGGCACAATATTGATGCCAAAGGAAAGCTAATTTAAAACGTCAATCGAAACATTCTTCCTACAGTAAGCTCTAATTTATTCACAGTTTTTCCTTAACTACTGAGCTCGAGAGATTCTTCGTGTACCTCTTTTAGTTCTTTTTTTTTCGCTACTTCCAAGCGTGTGCAACATAACACGTTTGCGAGGGGCACACATGCTGGGGGGTCAAATTTTCTAGGGTTCTTTTACCCTGGACGAGGGCTACATTGATCGCAAAGCAATTTTGTGCAGTCGTAACAAAGTTGGTTGAAATTCCAGCGAACGTTTAAAATGGTGGTATAATTATCCAAGCAAAGGTGCAGTGCAGACCATTAAACTGTTCTCTCTCACACACACATACACAAACGAATCCAATCCCAGTGAGTTAATTTGATCCGGCGGCGGCCTCAGCCTCAGCGGCCAAAATAGGACTGTTTCCAAATCGGGTGGTGCAAATTTAATTCTAATGCGATCAAGGGATGACAGACGCGTCATCCCCTCCTTGTTTCTACCCTTTGCATGCGCCTCAAAGCAACATTGCAGGAACCAATCTTCTGCACATGTGACAGCCTGACTGATTACTTCTGACTGGTGCGACCGCGGGGAAACATACTATGTGGTGTGTAAGTGCAAAGTAACTTACGCAAAACTAACACCACTAAAAATAGCCACACAGTAATGTGAAATTAAAATTCGAATCATTTCGCATCAACATTCGCAGAAGTCGTCCTGTTGACAGAGGGTACACGAAATTACGATACGGCACACAATACACACACACATTACGCTTTGCGTGATTTGTTTTTTGCTACTTGTTTCTTCTATCTTGCAGTGTAGTCATACACGCACACATACACACAAACAAACAGCAGTAGAATGGTTGGAGATAGAGAGCGGTATTTGTCGTCCGGTTGACGGCTCTGCCTATACATGTTCTGCCGTCCCAAGGCCGCAGGCACGCACGCACGCATGCACGCAGTAGTGCACAATAATCTCCCTATCTGTCTGTATATCTAAGTACCCAACCATGGAGCTCCTGTTCTTCGCGTATGTCTGGGATTAAACGTAAATTGCGGACGCAGGAGAGGTTCTCTTTCTAACAACTTCTTCAAATCGCTTCACCTAAGAGCCGAATTTGGACGTGAGGAAGAAGCGGCTTATTTTTAGCGCGTGCAGCTGTGCAAGCATGGCAAATGGAGACGAACTTATGTAGAGTTAAAACAAAGCAAAAACAACAACAACAAAAAAAACTAATGACAAATTTGCAAATGGTTTAAAATTAATCCATCGCAAAATCAGTTCTCTGCTGTTAGAGTAAATGGGTATCTATTTCATCGCTCGCAAACCAACCCGGTACTGCGGGGATTTGTGAAAACTGGCATCGCGACACTGCGCGGCTCGTATATTGATGCTATTCCTATTATTGTGAACCTAGGCAAGGGTGTTTCCTCCCGTTCTGTTGTACATCACAATCAGAGCCTTTGTACCGTACTGAATCGAACATGTTCGTGGTGATGGCAATGGAACACACGATTCCATACATACATCTAAAACAACGGGAGGTTGAGTACATTCCAGCCAAGCTGCGCTAGGCGCAGCAGCTACAAAGGGAGGGAGAGAGAGTATTGAAGAGCATGGGGAAAAGTTTAAAGTCCTTATCGAATTAATATCTAAAAATAAAACCTCATCAACATCGTCAAGGCTCGGCTAGGAGAGCAACACAACACAACACAATATGCTGCTTGTTAGGGAAAGTATTTTTGTGTTTCACATACTTGCTTTTGCTTCTTTATTCCACTTTCTCCAGATCAGAAATGGCACCGTGGATAGACAGCAACAGTTACGCAAAAACACGGTTCAATGTTATCGCCAATTGCCGAACGGCGGTACAGGAGGGAGGATGCAAATGAATGCGAATTGTTGGAGAACACAATTAAAATAGAACAAATAACTTCACTGCTGTACCAGTTCTTCAAGGCAGCGCGCGCGTGATTGCATACTGCTTTTAACCAACAGAACAGACACACACACACAATGCCTAGCAGCACAATGCCTACGTAAAGTTGTTTAACATTAACCGATTGGATTAAAATGTGCAAGTATAGCATGTTCAAGATGCACGTACAACAAACAATGTATGCAGTCAGTAGGTATTTGCTTTATCTGCTTGTTGGTAAAATTATTTATCCAAAAAGGCAGTGCAATGTTTTGATAAAACGAAAAGCTAAAAACAAGCGTTAAATTTTGCAAATGTAATCCTAACACGATCTGTAAGAACGAACGAAACCTAAAACGTATAATAGGTCTTTATTCCTTTCTCATGCTGCCGGAAGAAATTTGCGCTTTCTTCTGGTGCAAAACTACATTCGCGCCCTTGGGCAGAAACATAAAACGACTTTCCACCCTAGAGTTCATACCTTTCATAGAAGTATTTCTAAAACTTATTCGACAAACCGTTAAAATAAATCCTTGTGTGTGGGGTACGTGGATTTGTGTAGCTGTAAATGAGTGTGTTCATGTTGCATTATTATGATATTGTTGTTGCCTTTTCAATCCTTAATATTCGTGTTTACATTTCAATCAAAACCTTCCTATCTTATGCATTAACTCAGTCACTTACACTAGGTAGTGTATGACCCCAAATAATGCATCCTAAGTAGCAGAACCCCCCGGTGTGAACCTACCTACCGAAGTGTTCTTATATAACTTCTAATAGTAAGATAGTACGAGCATCCTTCCCTGCTTGCGCGTTCGTACTATTATCATATCCCTTTCGTACAAGGTGCTTAAGAAAACGTGTAAATTCTGTCGTTACATTGTCTTATTTGCCAATCTCTGACAAGCCCTCGGCCACTCCCCCGCTGCACACTACACTACTACTTCTACTACTGGCTGTTCTTTGTCGTCCCGCTGTCACGCACACCTGACCTGACCGTTTCGGGCTACCTGACCCTTCCCTCTTTTCAGGACGACACTTTAGCTCTAGTAGGGACTGAACTTATTGCGTTCGCTTTTCTTACTGCTGTCCCCGTTCATGCTGTTGTTGGTGTTGGGAGAGCGCATACGCGTGGTCTTGGGTCGATTTACACCGGTCGTCTGGATCGGTGCTACCGCGGCGGCCCCACTAGACAGATTGCCGATCAGATCGGTCAGACTGCCGAGAGCCGACAGACTGTTCAGCGCATTCAATGTGCCCGGTTTGGCCAGCAGCTGCGCCAACGGTATCGCGGTAGCCAGTGGGTTAGTGACTGCTGCCGCAGCAGCAGCGGCCGCATTCGCACCGGTCGCGCCCGTTCCGGCGACGCCCGAGTTTGCGGCCGCCGCTGCAGCAGCAGAAGCCGCCGCGGTAAGCGTGGCTGCTGCCGATGGCGGTACGATACCGGCCGTGGCCGGCTGTGCACCGGTCACTTGTGCTGTGGCCGCAGCGGCGGCGGCAGCAGCAGCTGCGCCTGCTTCGTCACCTAAATTCGCCTTCTGAAGCTCGACGCTGTGGGAGGATAAGGAGGAAGTTTGTTAGGTTTGAGAAGAGAGAGAGAGAGACAGAGAGAGAAAGAGTAGAAAAAGAAACGTGTAAAGGATATTTAGAGGCAGCGGACGGACGGACGGACGGACGGACGGAAGGATCATTGGTAGATATATTGATAGAAACACAGAACAGAGATGTTGAAACCAGGAGAGCGGAGAGTAAATTGAATTGTATAGGAATAATGCGTTTGGTTGGTGTTCCGGAAGGATGCTTGTGTTTTTGGTATCAGTAACAATACCGATGTTGTGATGCACGATACGATCATTATCGGAAGGTTAGTGAAGGGAGCAGAGTTGAGTTAAGGATGCAGTGCTTGTGTTCAACCGCGACAGTAGGCAGAGCGGTATGCTTTTGTTGCTTCAAATTGTAACCATTTGCAAACACAATACGAAAGAAAGCAGGTAGTTTTGCAACATCATCGGAATGATGGAGGAACAGTTAGGACAGTCACGGGAAGTACAACTGTGCAGCATTTTTGAAGCATTGATGTTTTATACCCATATCATATGAGCGCATGACACTCAACGTTAGTTACACAGGCGAAGTATGTGCTGTCCATGCTCAGCTGCGCAAAAATAAAACACTGTTGAAGTAATTTTAAATTATTGTTTTGGTGTTTGAAGACAAACCCACACATTCGCAAATGGCAAATGGTACGCGCCGATAAAAAAAAATAAAAAAAATCTGCAATAAGCAGCATCTTATGGATGCTCCAAACAAAATAACTGCATGTTGAGCAACGCATTCGAACATACTCACTCACACACACACAACAATGGTGCAAAATGCAATATCGCATCTAATGGGCAATCGCAATAAAAGGATGTTCTTATATGTGATTAAATATTGTAGTTAATGTTTACCTACTAGAAAACGCATTATTATAAAATAATTTTAATCTTAAATGGTTATTTGCGTCAGAAATCATCGACTCTGTACAAACGGATTCAATGCAGCACATTGCACGACTGTGAGAAAATATTAACACGCAAAATACATACATAAAATATACAAACTGCATGCAAAAAGAAAACGAATAACGTATGTTTTCGCTTATTCATTTCACACCAAAAAAAAAATCATAAATACATTTCCTTTTGTTTTGCACGGGTGAGGTGCTTAATTTAAAAAATCACAAAAGCTTTCGTAGAAAATGAAAGTAATTCGAAAATGTTTAAGGCACACAAATAAACCGATCAATAATTGAACGTATTATTTACAGTATGGAAAGAAATGATGGAGAGATACGATAACATTGCAATTGATAATGAAAATGAAAAAAAATGAATAAAAAATTAGTCATATATGTAGTAAAAACAAACATCTTTTTTCTCATTGCAGTATGCTGATAACAAGCAAATTTGTTTTATGTTGTACGGGCTTCAAACAGAAGAATTGAGTTGACGTGACATTTAAAGTAGCCGTACATGTAAATTAGCTCAGATACAAATAGATAATTGACAGAGATACTCAATCATTTAAATGAAATACAAATCTGCACGCAGGACAGTAGCGGTGGATAAAACAAAAAATGCTTTGGGCAATTGTTGGGAATAAATTGTTAGGAACTGTGTTTTTGTTTTTTATTTACTGCGTGTATACAATTCATAGCTGATTGAGATATTAGTACTATACAAACAGAGTAATTGCATACGGCTAGTTTACTGCACACTGCGAATTGCGCGAGGATTCGTTTCGATCAATCTCAATATCAGTTAATAAATAATCACATTAAAGAAGCACCTCCACCAAATGTGTGTGATAGTTGACTGCTTCACATTGCAGTATAGTAGAGTATGGAAATGGACCACTAATATCATATTAGTGTGTTAATAATGATAGCAAATGGCAATGAAATGAAGTCATGACTGTTTGTTGTTGTTTTTTTTTTAATTATCGTGGAACAAAAACATAAGGAAAGACGGTGTTGTGATGAAATCAAGGATTTGACTTTTGGGAGGCTTTAGTATACTGGCTTCTTAGGTGGATTGGATAGAAGTGTTCTCTCTCGCTTCGTGTAAGCCGGAAACGCCGGGGGAATGGGTTAAGGAGCATCAACACACCACGGAGCAGGAGCGACACAGTTCAGCAGCAGATGTGGGAGGATGGGGAATATGTGCACAACAAAATCCTTACGGTCACATGGAAACGGTACCGTGCGAATGGGACATACTAAGGGTAAAAGGTACCACACAACACAATAGTATCACACACAGAAGTCACGAAGAAGGTCGGACGGATAACACAGAAAGAAAGGGGAGGAAAAGAAAAGGTTGCGTCTTATAAAAGGATTTATTCATTTCGCAGAACACTGGAACAAGGAGGAGCTATATAGATTGTGCGATTGATGTTGAGAGCAAATGAAATGGATATTTCTTTCGTGGGGAACAAACGGGAAATTAGGAAACACGTAATTAGTGAGAGGAGTAACACGCAATGGTAAGGGTGGTGGGTGATAGTGAGATGAAGAAAGTCGTCGTACGTCGTTTTTAGATACGAGGATGTGGGAAAAACAGGAATTATTATCGAACTGGACGGACTCTATTATATCCTACGCAACGCAAAAAAAAACATTTCAGCCACAGAGAGAGAAAGAGCGAGCGAAACAAAGAGAAAAGAAAAGAAATACCCCACAACCACGGGAACCACGAGCATGAGCAGTCCTAAAGATGAAAGGACCCCGCGAGCCCCCTCATCGATACAGGGTGGAGCGCCATTACAAAAGAAAGCGACAAAAACCTATCGATTGTCGAGCAGAACCGTGAGTGGACAACTTAAAATAGTTTTAATCATAAAACAGGGTGAATGTTTGTGTTACGGAACTCAACAACAATAAGGTGGGCAGAGTGAGAGAGACAGAGTGACAGAGAGAGAGATCGAGCCAGTGGGAAAATCGACAGAGATACAGAAGATAGCATTTTAGCAACAAGGCATGGAGGAACACAGAAGATATGACAAATATGAGGAGTTTCTCTGCCTTGGGGATACTGTTATCGGTGACCCGGCGCCGGTCAACAGTAAACGACAGGCTTCCCTTCAAAATACGAAACAACCTCGCCGGATAACGTTGATCGGTAGTAAACGGTAGTAATATTAGAAAGAAAAGGCCTAAAGTATGTGAAATAAAAAACACACAAAATAATAGATCACCTACCTCATGTTGATCAGATACTGGGCAAGTGCGACCGAGTCCGGGTTGCCGGTAATGGTGATCGTTCGGTCCGTGTTGCCGCTGTCGCGCTCCTCACAGTTGGAAATGCGTATCATGGCGCCAGAAATTTGGCGAATCTCTGCAATCTTGGTGCCACCCTTACCAATAATGCAACCTATCAGGTCGTTTGGCACGGTCATTTCATGTGATTGCGACTGAACAGGGGCTACGTTGCGGTTGTTGTTGGTTCGCAGTTGAGAACCGGCCAAAGCGGCGAGAGCTGCGTGGGATATGAATTGAAACGCATTAGCTTTAGTACTACACCACAATATAAGGCTTTTGTTGTTAGCTCGTTCCTTATGAATCTGAATAATATTATTTAACAATATTTTGGATGCACATTAACATTGTGACAGGTAATAAGCAGGAAAGCGCGTGTCAATACTTACCAGTTGGATTAAGTCCACCAGTGTTAGAGGGAATCGCACCAGCTAATCCAAGTGCTGCTAGACCTGCAAGCGGATTTTTAGCGATTCCCGAAACCTAGAATTAAAGTTAGAGTGATCCAAAATGGTTACAATTCGTTGTTTACGCGTTGTACTACGGGGAAAGGCAAGAAGAGTATGTTTGGTTTGTGGTTCATATTACTTTCATAAATCTATTTTGTGCAAACATGTTATTCCTGCTCGAGGATAGTAAGTTATTGAAAGATGATTGCATAGACGCTAATATGTGTGTATGCTGTAACTAACAACCAACACCATTCAGACAAACCATCAGAAGACATTTTTCCCCTTTTTAAAAAAACACATTTAAAAACAACCATACAGTTACAATAAAAAATACCATTGAGTAATACACAAAAACAAAACAATATCCATCAAATACCAAAGTGCACATAAAATGGAAAATAGTTAATAATACTACTCTGTGTGATTTGCTTCGAAAATTTAGTAAAAGGTGTATATTATTGGCAAGAAAAAAAACCGTGTATAAAGTCATCAAATCTGAATATTATTTTTTTTTCAATTAAAAGGGTTTTGATAGACGAACGAAATGTCAAACAATATTGGAAGTGTGTTAATGCTTGATTGTGTTAGATAAGATATGTCCATACTTAGATGATACAGTTGTGATTGTTGTTTAAATAGAATAAGCAAAACATAGGCGTGTTTATCAACAAATATATGATTACTGTATTAACATATTAAGCCTACATGTTGCTGTAGGTATCTAAGGATCTAAAACTTTACAGGCAGTATGTACAACAAAAAAAAGCATTAATGCAAGACAACATTCTAATTTACATACGGTTTTAAGTGTGAGAACATATGAAAGTTGTCGCTACATTACTAAAAAGGACACAATATACAAAGGAGCATAACGATGAGTTTTGTTGGAACTGGAAAACCATATCGAGAGAGTTTCTTACGAAGGGGTATGTAATAGTTTCGGAGCAAATCGGATTAGTTTTCAATGGGCGAGTTGGAACAAAACAGAAGTAAAGCTTGGTCCAGAGTATGTAGAACAAATCTTGATTTGCTGGGGTTCTGGGGAACTACAGCTAATCTAAATCTATTGACTAGGTGAAATTAATATTTCGAACTTGCTAGGCAACATAAACTGTCTAAGCAAAATGCATTCTTCTCTGCGCTACCAGTCGGGAGACAAGGGAGCCTTGTACGAGAGGATCACATTCAATGACCGCTCGTTGTCGGATTGAATACAGTTTAACAGTATCTACACACATGGTGAAGGAACAATAGATTAGAGGACACATTCGCAAAGCGAAGGAACGGTTGCCAGTATTATTGCTGCCCAGTAGAATACGGGAATCGGAGGGGATAGTTGCAAACATGTTACTCAAAGCCACCGATGGGTAGTTAGATGCTACTAGGTACGTAGAAGACACGTGTGTTACCATGGGGTCAAATTCTGCTGGACAAAAGGTCGTTGGTACAATGAAAGAAATGGGGGACGAGGGGTTTTTGGGGGAGGTTGGGGGCTTTTAGGGGGTTTTTGGTTGCCGGTTTGGTGTGAGAGGAGGATTTTGCTTGGGTTTTGGATAGAGAAGTAAGTTACTGCCAGGCAAAATCAGCACCAATCAAAAACGATTAAACTCACATCAGGTATCGGTTGTAGATGATGTGGAGGTATCGCTCCCTGTAGATGTGTTCCTTTTAGTAATGGATCGGCTAAACCGGAGATGCCCGCATGCAAGCCACCGGTAATGGCTAGTGGATATACTGTGCAGGTCTAAACGAACGATTTATGAGATAGTTATGTAGATAGAGAGATAGATAGAGAAAGAGAAAGATACAAAACAGATAGAAAGACATAGTGTGCGGCAGCAATATGTTCGGGTGGAGTATTTTGCAATGGTTGTTGGTTCTTTGCTTTTTTTTTTTACTTTCGCAGTTTTCGTTCCCCTTGCTCAAGAGTGGTGTTTGTTATCATCACATTATTGCAGGAAAAAAAAGAACGACATAGAGGACACAGTGTTGATACGTTGATCGATCGTTTTCCGTTGAGAAGGAAAGTTAACACATTCAGAAGGTAATAGAAAAAAAAAAGTAGACAAAACGGTGGGAGATGCAAAGTGCAACGGTTGTATAAGAGAAAAACACGGAAAATGATAAACGCATAAAACCAGATAGAGATATAGCAAAACAAAAACAAAAATAAAACAACTGGCAATCGCACTATGTTACTGAGTGAAGTGATAAAGCATTCAAAAAACAGTAGCCCTTGTGGGGGGATTAGCAACAAATTTAATTGAGCTTTCGATACTCGACAGTGGTTGGTTTGGCTTGCGCTTCAATAAATAATAGTAACTTTTAGCATCAAACAAGTAAAACAACAGCACCACAGCAGAGTCAACGTACGGGTAGGTAATATAGTATAACGACAGAACACAACGGGACAACGAGGAACAACACAAGATATCTTTTATCGCACACGCATAGATAGAAAGGTTGCATCGTCCTTGAGCAATAAACTATTTGTTACAATGTAGAAACAAAGGTGTAAATGTAACCCGAAAGCAGGTATGGTATAGCGGCATATAGAGAGTTCGTAAAATGGTGACAAACAGCAACAGACAAATAATAAGGCGGTGGTAACTAAATAAAAAAGTGTTCGTCTTAGGGTTACAGTTAGAATAATACGATAAAAGTTACTAAAATATCTCTCCGCTCTGTTTGGTAGGACAAGACATAAAATGGGAATGAATTTCGAAAGAGAAAGTTCAACAACAGAGCCTCGTATGCAACAGAGATGGAAAGAGATTGCTCTACAACAAAATCAAAAACAAAAAAAACCGAACAATAGTACATCATTCCGTTAAACAGTATACATACCTCCTGTGCCGGGACGGCGTAGTTACCCTGAATGGTGTACGCCTGGCCGTTAGCAACTATTACCGGCCCATTCACCTGTGGCTTTGGCCGATACGGAATTGTGGCACCCTTCGGTGGTGACTGAAAGGAAACGAGGGAGAAAATTAGAAATGTTGGTTTAGTTAGAGCATCGATTCTATTGTAGTTTCCCTCCCGGCCCGGAACCAGACCGGGCCTGCCTACTCTATAGCTAGGTCATCGTGCTGTGGCAAGAAAATTAGATGAATAGAATTCCGATTGAGTTGTTGACTTCCCCCGTCCCCTCCCCCCCCCTGGTTCACCACATTCATTAGATGCTAACACATCGATGTATTTGCTATGGGACGCATTCCTATTGTTTGTTTCTGAGCCGGGTTACACAACCCACAGGGTTCAAAACCCGTGTGTATGGAATTGATTTGTTCTTCATTGAATGCCAACACTCAATTATAGAACACAGAAAGAAGAAAAGGAAGACATAATTTTGAATCAAGAAACGGTTAGTTAAAACGCTTACATCAAGCCTTGAGTCCTTGAAGGAAAACCAAAATAGCCAAATGGATGTCTTCGGAACGAAAAACCTACTTAAAGATTCGAGCACCAGCAGATTCGAAACATAAATCAACCATTATTGGCACTTAAATGAGTACACCGAGCACGATTGGTAATTAATAACGGACATCGATACCAACCGAATTCACTTATCCGCAAATTACTTTCATACTTTATACGTAACAAGACTGCCAATCATGCGTTAATGTTCACATCTGCGACTGTCGGTGAAATATGACAGGCAACCGCTGAACCGGCACACATTTTGAAACATTTTGCCTGGTAGCGCATCACAGCAGAAGGAAATTCTTGCATTCAAGCACACAACAGCACAGATCCCAACCACATAGCTGGTAGCAATTTCAAATTATAGACCACGGCGCTGGAGAGCTACTGTGCGCGTAAAAATTAGTGATTAATTATTCAGCCGGTTACATTAGAGCATAGACGCAGTAGTGCAACGGGACTCGAGTGTATGCATACACACTACCGCCCTACTGCTTCCATCCATATTCCAGGCCATAAAATGTGCCCTGTGATTTTTCCTCCCATTAATTAACGTCGTTTTCCACCTTTCCGCACATAACTATGGTGGTGCTAGCAAAAAGTAGGCTACCACGTGCTACCAAGTGCTTGCATTCGGTCACATTCGGATGTTGTGCACACCTTGTTACGTCAAAATTTTCGTCTACTTTTGGTCAGCGGTCGAATCACTACTGCTGCTACCCTGCCTCCCTCCTGGTGGATCATCTCACCGCTTCGAAAATGGTCACTGACGAAAAGGGAACATATTCCGGAGGAAACTAAACAGGTAGGTTGGTTGGTTAGGGTTGTGTTGTAGCAGCACACTATTGCTGTGATTTGAATGCTATCGCTAGCCTCACAAAAGCTGTTACCGGCAATGTTAATAGCGGTAAGGAATGGCACCGACAGGGGAGAAGTAAATGGTAGAGGGGAGGAGGAGCAGGGTAGAGTGCAAAATTTAATTATGATCGTTTTTTTCCTGCCTCTTTGAGTCACAAATAGAGCGCCGGAGCAGGGGCATGGGAACAACGAGATGAAATAGCACTCGACAGCAGGATATGTGTAACAGCTGCAAACCACATTAAAGGTCACACATAACACCCTTTTCGGACTACTAGTAGTCCGCTTAATACATGGCAAAACTCGGTGGTCAAAAGCTTTCTAATCTGCAAATTGAAATATTTCACTGAGCCCAAATTCCATCACGCAAAACCTAACAACCCGCCCCCAAGGGACCACCACTCACACCGTGCCACAGGGACAATAATGAAAGGGGTGGTTCCGCCGGTTTGGTTTATTAATAAGAATGCCATATAAAAATATGTTTTCCCTCTCTGTTTTCTGCTCACCACACTGTAATACCTGTGCGCGTGTGTGTGTGTGTGTGTTTGTGCGGTGACAATTCAACAAGGCGACACCTGTAACCTATGAATAATTTACAAAATGTGCGGTTTGTCCAGTTATAGGATACCTTTATGCATCCTTTTTGCGATAAGAAAAAAAAGAAGCGGTACAATGCTCGTACCCATACCAGTGGGTGGAGTATTATCGGTTTAGTTTGTGGTGTCGGTGAAAGAATTATCAGTGAAATTACATCTAGGTATTTAGCAAAATTTCAGAGCCCATCAAATTACAGGGAGATTCATTTTATCCTACTCAAACGGGATTTTGTCCGTCGGAATTGTCAGTTTTGCAATTTTGTTTATCAATATTCACAGTTCAGAAATATTGATTTCAATCTGCAGTGTAGTTTACTGTTACCATTTGTGCCATAATTACAGAAACTGTATAGCTTAAGCTTCAATTCTCTTAATTAAAACTAATCATTTATCTAACATTAGCTATTGGAAACGAATGGTTTTGTTCGGGTTTGTTTTGTTGTGGCATTTTTAACAGTTCCCGTGTTTAATCAAACTGTGAACTATGTGTAATATGTACTGGCAGAAGCAAGTAAAGTAATTGGTAGTAAATCGGGAATTAATTTTCTCCTCTCCCAATAATGAAAATAGAATATCTATCCTCTATCTCGAACAGTTCACGGGTAATACACAAGCTTAAAAATCCCTAAATCCCATTTGTTATTATAACTTCATAATCAGCTAGTGGCAGTGAAATGGTATAATTAACGACGCTTCTTTTCATTTTGCACGTTACTCGTAATTGCCAGGTGGTTAGGATCGGAGATCGAGAAGCACTTTGTCCGTGCGCTAAGGGAGCGAAAAATGCGAATTTCGCCCATCAAAAGATTTTCCTTTGCGCGTGTGGATGTGTGAGACAGAGAGCGTGAGAACGAGCAAGAAAGATTCAGGTAGAGTGTTTTCACATTTTTATAAGTTGCTCGACAAATAAGCTGAACAAACTACGATCCAGACCGCCAAAAACATTGAAGAAAATAACCATTAGTTTTTAATGGAAAGTGTGAGATCGGGGGTTGACTCTAAAGCAAAATCCAAAGCAAAAAAGGCAAAAACGCACACATTGTTGTCCCCCAAACCCCATCGCGAAAATCCATCGTTACATTATTAATTATCTTCTACAGTCATGGCTCGCGCGGAGAAGCGATTTCTATTCTGCTTACACGCAAAAGATCATTGAAAAGTTTTCCAGCAAGGCGTTTGTCTGCTCTCGTCGTCTGGATGCGATTGTCGTTGAACGAACGAGCTGCTGAGAGAAGGGACATGTGGGGGGGCTTGCGGTGGAGTCCGGTAGCCCGGCATCATCCCTGGCAGAACTTCGAATAATCGTACCGCACCATTCGAAATTACTTCATTAAATAAATTGCGAGTTAACACTAAGCGGATTATTTCTTTCCCATTCGCTTACAAACACACCACCCGGGCGGCTCTCTCAACTCGGCGGCAATCGTTTCCTTCTTCGGAAGAAAACCTTTCGACCGCCGCCGGCAGCCTTCGGCGCTCTCCGGCAAAATAAAGTAGTAAACCACTACCACACCACACCATTCCCAGGACGATGATGATGATGGAAGTGTCTATCCAGGAAATTTCAAATGACGGGACAAGGCAAGCGGCAAACGATGGAATGTGATGGCATACGCGGCTAAAAACGGTTCAAATGATAAGCTCGCGGCACACAGGCGCACACACACCACCACCGGCGTGCGGGAGAAACCACTCACGAAAATATTGCTGCTCGCGGGCGAAAAACGAAAAATATCCACCAGAAATAATTTCTATAAAATTCGCAGCTCATTTTTCGACCACCTACTACTACTTCACTTTGGTTTCAGTCGTTTGCGCAATTCATTCTGCTTGTAAAAAGCTGCTTCTATCACCAGAGAGAGAGATTCAACCACTGCCAGAAAACCTCATGAAGGGGAAGGGGGCCAGGATTCGTTTGTGCCAAATGCCATTTCAGCCACATTTCTTCAGCAGTAAAGTTGGCAGCACGAAAACTGTATAGTCATTTATATTATCATCCAAACGAAACGGAAAGATCGTCGGCAGCTTTGGGTGACACAACAGTGAAGGGGGGCACAGTAAACTGGCAAAGGAAACGGATTTGCGTTTTTGAACGGTTTTTGTAACAAAGGTGAGCATTTTTTGCAAGGTGAAAAGCTCAGAATCTTACCTAAAATCGGTTTACTGAAACGAAAGTGAAACGTAATTTCGTGGCTTTTTGGTTTTTAACACCGATTTTCTCCGATCGGCTATGTTTCTTATCAGCTGTACCCATCTTGAGTAATTGTTAACTTTGTTTTTTGTCGTTTATTTTACAAATGTCATACATGTTTCTTTTACTATTGTTAAACTAACTAGTAACTATGACTTTTGTTAAATTGAATCAATTGTAAATGGTTTGGTCACGCATTTATATTCGGTGCACAATAGAATGTGACAAAACGAGCTATCCAAAAGCGGAAGTGAACATTTTAATCTCAACCCTCACACAAGAAGCATAGCTAAGAATGTGAACGCAAACCCATTAACAATCCTGCCGTTAAAGAATGTCTCGAATAATGGTCATGAATTCGGACCGTGACACGACGCGCACACATGCAATGCAAGTGTACCGCGAGGGGATAAATTAATCATCGTGAAAGTAGTTCGCTGCAGCATGACAGCGCCGTGTTACACGGGAAAAGTGCAAGCCCTTTGCAACGAAAATTTATTGTAGTCGTTCACAGCATGAATATGTGCTGCGCGCGGGAACTATCAAGATGAACGGGTCGACATTATGGTTGAGCAATGCAAAAGATCGCACACCATTAGTCGTGGTCGCAAATGTCGGCGGCTGAAGTGAAAATTCACACCAACAAGATCAACGACGACGCGGGTAAGGACCCCGGACGTTTGGGAGGATCTAATTAGAGATTCTAAATTGGCCCCCACCAAAAGCTAACCTAACACGCACTAAATTACAAAGGATCATACAGCTTTGTTAAATGCCATACCTTTAAACTGAGTGAAGGTGTGTCAGTAATTAAAATATTGGATTATTGTAACAAAACTTAACTTATGAGCGTCTGAGTAATAAGAATTTGAGAATAATTTTGATAATAATTTCCTAATTTAGGCTTATATTACTTCATTTTACCCTGAGTACAAGAAATGGTCAGACATGCCGAACCTGCTCCTTTGATTTACATTAAACTGCTCAATTAATTGATATCCCAGAGCTTTGCATATTCGAATCTTTGTATGCTAATGCTCAAATTTAAAATATACCATCATAGGTACTTACCTCCAGCATGACACAGCATATGTGATAGATGCATTGCGTGATTGCTTCAGCGGAGCCACTCAACGTAACGGCACGTTCCGTCGAGTTTGGCAACATTTCGCTAGCGACTTGTATCGAACAGCCAGTGATTTCACGAATTTCTTTGATTTTAGAGCCACCTTTTCCTGTGAAATATAAAAGAAGGAAAAAAATCGTTGAGAAAAAGAGTTTATTTTAAAGTAAACCACCAATAGGACAAGTCTAGCCGGGCTGTGTTTTAGACTTACCAATCAAAGAACCACACTGACTAGCTGGTACAATCAGACGAATTGGAATTTGTGGTTTGCCCTGTGAGTTCGTTTGGTCTTGAAACTGGGAACACCACTGTAACAATGGAACAGAACAACACAAAATGATTAAAATTCAATTTATTATGTGCACTAGCAAAGATTTATATGTAAATGTCAAACGATTACGTTGAAAATAATTTAACAACAGCCAAACATACCTCTTCGAACTTCTTCGTGATTAGTGTAAAGGCTTTGTAGATCGCACTTCTGGAACCGGAGACCGTCACGATTCGTTCCGGGCACGAGCAGTCTGATATGTTGATTTTGGCGCCGGACTTTGTGTAGGACGAGATTTACCGGAAAGCAAAAGAGTAATGATAAAAAATTAGAAAACTTTATTTAATTATGAACACTTAAAGTGCCGGGACAATGTTGACCCGGGCACGCTCATCTCGGCCAAATGCTTTGACGAGAGCACCTTTATTACTCATGACGAGAGAGAGAACGAGAGAGATAAAACGAAAGCAAAAAGCATAACGCCACCTTGCGCCTCCAGCATCGCCGCAGAAGAAGAACACAACAAACTCTAAACAACATTTCGGGAACGACAAAACTTTATGATTTGGCGATTTTGGGATGGGCACACACAGGAAACGACAATGTACTACTAGCCGTCGTCTCCCCGAGTGGTCGTTTCGATGGAAAATACCACCAAACAAGCCTCCTAAACAGAAAGTATCTCGATTGGATACCAAACAAAAAACAAAATACAAAAAAAAAAAAACCGGGCACGACGCCCCTCCAGCATCGCCGCAGAAGAAGAACACAACAAACTCTAAACAACATTTCGGGAACGACAAAACTTTATGATTTGGCGATTTTGGGATGGGCACACACAGGAAACGACAATGTACTACTAGCCGTCGTCTCCCCGAGTGGTCGTTTCGATGGAAAATACCACCAAACAAGCCTCCTAAACAGAAAGTATCTCGATTGGATACCAAACAAAAAACAAAAAACAAAAAAAAAAAAACCGGCACGACGACCAACACAGAGGTTGTTGAAAATATCCAGCAGCAAATCACATGCTTTAGCATAAAAAGGCCAAAAGTTTTCTCGCTTTCCTCTGTGTGCCGCCGTGTGCCGTGTGCTGTGCGCGCGCGGTCCTTACCAGCCCCGGAAACGAATGCGGATGTTTATATTCCGGTGAAAAGTTCATGGCCAGAAGGAACGGCTCCGTCTTTTTCCTTCAGCATTTCTCCGTGTCTCCTTTTTTTTTTGGTTGTTGTTGCACATTCATTCATTCTCCCATCATGTCGGGAACCTCCTCTCTGTTGACGCGTAATTTTTAAAAGATTTCCGCTTTAATTCAAGCGCCGTTTATTTGAAGGTTGTGCTAAGCCGATGAAATGATTGTTTAGGCGTGAGCATCTTTTCGTCCCGATGTCCCGCTCAACTTTGCTTGCTAACGACAGTGACATTATTATGAATACGGGCGTTTGTCGTGTAGCAAGATATTTTTTATTATTATGGAGTTTTATTCTGTTCTTAGCAGTTGTTAAGTGTTTTTTTTATGCTTATTTGATTCCGAAAATACTAGTGTAAAAATAGTTATGAAGTGTTATCGTGAACTAACACTTGGTAGCGATCTCACTCTCTATATCTTAATCAAATATTGTGCTGGGAACATTTTCATCACTTTAAAATGAAAACCCTTCACCATATCACGACGTTTGTCTAGAACGCGGGATGTAAACATTTCTGGAAAAACGTATCAGAATGACGTAAACGATGAAAGCGCGTTCTCTACGATCAACATGAGCCTAGGCACACAACATTATCAACATCCTCTCGCAGAAAGGATACGGGAGATGTATGCAACGTGAACAAACATGTTGGTTTTGGTATGAGATTTTAATAATATTTTCTTGCCAGTGGTTTTCTGGTTAAAGAAAGCGGAGCCCTATCGATGCACGCACCATACCATATATCGCATTGAAAGTAGTAAGAGCAGGCAGACAGCGATCCAGGACAGTATACACACCGGGAGCCTGGAATTTCGATAATGGGATTATTTCATTTCCCTTTCACCGGGGAGCAGCAGCGCATAACTATGGGAAACTAGTTTTTCATTTGTTCGAAGAATGAATCCATATTAGCGTTCCTGTGTGTGTGTGCCGGAAGGCAGGCAGGCAACCAGTAAAATGTAACAAGAAACCGAAAAGAATATCCCGTCGAATGGTTTCTCCCGCATTTCGTCGCGCTAGGGCATTAACGCATATCGCATTCCACCACCATTGCTGCTTCGTTTTGATTGTGCTTTTTTTTGTTGACAAAAGAAGTTTCCCACATATTCTACTGTTGGCTTTTCTACTACTACTACTACTACCATATTCCTTAGCTTCCCCCTAGTCCCCCCAACGATTGGGAGTAGAAGTCTAGATAGAAAAACTGATTGCAAATGAGCTTAACCATCGTTTCCGTTACCATTCTGAAGTGTAGCTTCTCTTCGTGCGCTTCTTTTGACCTCAAGGTGGAAGTTGTAAAGGACAATAGCAGGCGGGTGCACCACCTCGTAGTCCTCAAAAGAACACATACACACATACTACACACAAAAGAAGGGAAACTCAGAAGCATCGTCATTGTGTTACAAACAGCAAGAAGATCATGAACAGTAATGATACCCATTTAACGATAGCTGACAACAAGGAACAAATTATGAGGCCACTAATTAGGTCCGCACTAAATACACTTCTTGCGGTGGGCTGGCTGGCTGGCTGGCTTTTTGTTCGATTTTATGTGCATAAAATAAAAGCCCGGAAACGGTGTTAGGTTGAATGTTGTTTTTAACAAGTTTTTTAAACTCGCAACTAATTTCATTTTACGGGACCGACGGCAGTGAGGAGTTTGCAACCTGCGACGAGTTTTACGCGGCGTAGTACTTGAAGTTAATTTACATTGTGTGCCATTATTATGTCACATCGAACAATCGAAACAACGGTCTCGGAATTATGGTTTGAACACTCTAATTAAGAACGTCACATTTATTATTAAACTTGAAATAGGTTCACCGCTGGCTTTTCAAATGGAATTGATCTTAAAGAGTGTAAAAAGGGTTTACAATATTTTACACATTCTTCTTTTGAATCGAACCAGTGTTCAAAAACAAAATCGATCTTTTCAGCACACTAAGAAATAAGCTTATCATACATGAAATATTCGAAACGTGACATATGGACCAACGTGCACCGTTATTGGATCATGCTCGGGGGTAGAAAAAAAAAAGATAACGCAAGGAGTGCACACTGTGGGGTGTTCCTCAGGTGGAAGAGTGAGAGATTTACTTCACACAGTTCTGCACTTTACTTTATCGTCTACGGCAGTTGCGATAAAAGGATGTGCCAAATCTGTTCGTTCACACAGAGTCGAAGGAAAGAAAATGAAAGAATGAAATGAAAATAAAAGTAAATCATCTGGCACAAGAACAATAGCGTAAGCGAAATAGTGTATGCGCGGCGACGGCGGAAATCGAATTGCTTTTCCGGTTTTATCAAGCACTTACCTCTTCTCTGAACCGCTTGACGATCTCTCCCTTTTTCCCGATAATGCTTCCGACTTCCTGCATGGAGAGAGAGAGAGAAAAGAAAGAATGGAAAGAAAACATCAATTTCAGGATAATTCGAAGTGACGCATGTTTATTCTACAAGTGATAGAAGCGAATCTTGTCTTCCCCAATCCGATATGGTTTCGCTTCAAGAACCCGGCAATGTTTAGAACGATCGAAAGTTTATTGATCTACAAATCATGCTTCTGTCACGCTGTGTGTGTGTGTGTGTGTGCGTTTCTAAGACATACTCTTGTAGGGTTAATTACGTTCGAATGTGTTAGGTGACTCCTCGACCAGTGGGATTAACTGGAGAGTAAACGTGCGGTGTCTCCGGTAGAGCAATATTAGCGGGCGGGACAACTTAATTACCCACATGTTGCATATGGCACACACCTTGCATCATTAATTATCCATACGTTCCTACAACCTTATGTGATTTTTAATACTTTTTTATTGCGCTCATAACCGTATTTTCTGTGGGGCAAACGAATCGAGCAATTGAATAAATATGCCAGCACGTTCAGGAGCCAAAATGAGAAAGGTAGTAAACCATTTGTTACAGACCAATTTTTATTTCATACCATTAAGCCGTCCAAAATATCGCCACAGGATGATAAATCATGAAGTAATTAACATTTAATTCGATAAATTGACGATGTGCAAGCTGCACAAACTTAATCAGTTGCATTCTACCGAGGGGGCGCTGATTTCGTCGCGTAATTGAATGTACCGCAGCTCATTTGCTTACTAGAGGAGTATAAACCATAATATTTCAGTACGAGGCATTTTTATAAAGATATAATTAACATAAAATATCTGTAACTACGCAATTGTATCACAGATTTAGATAAGCCAATCAAAATTACTAGCTTTGATGATGTTCGACAAGATATGTTCCAATAAAACAACAAATAGATGTATGTAATATGTCTAATGTGAAGTACATCAAACGTAAGAAACGAACCTAATGTCAGTTCGACACAAACCGAGGACTATTTGAGTCCTTAAAAGCAGGGCTGTCATAATATTTATAAAATTCTTATCACTCAATAAGCATATTTATTGGCTTTTTTTTGGTGACCAAACAGTCATTATTTCATGTAGAATGTTGAATCTTTCCACAAACATGTTTGTTTTGTTTTTCGACCCTTTTTACAATTTTTGCATAGACTAGCAACTTCAAGAACTTTAACAATCAATTTTGTAATTGATTTTAGGCAAAATTATATTGAAATTCAAAATAAAAAGTAATATTCGTATGAAGAATAATTTTTCATTACTCATGTAATGGTAGCTAAGGATATCCAGTAAGATTTTTTGAATATTTGAGAATTGTGCACCTATTATCCCTACATTAATATACCATTTTGACAATTAGTTCGCGCTAACCGCGAAGTCTTTTTAGGCAATCTACATGGACTGCTAAGGCATGGTAGGCCCAGATTAAGGTTGATTGGAAACGATGATGTGTCCGTCAGAAAGGCTTAGATATTAGATTGGCAGACGACGGCACTAAACCGTGAGCGGTTTCAAGGATTTTTATAGCAGGTGAAGACCGCGAGTAAGTAAATATGCTTTACCTTTATTTTAAAATAATCATGAGTTCTATTGTTATTGTTGACTAATATGTCAGATTAGAATATCAAAACAAACAGCACATGCGGTTCGAACAAAGTATTTCTAATGTTTGAAGATTGAAACAACTTCGAAAGGGAGCTAAGACAGTGCCCCTCAACTACATTTCAGCCTATTTTTATTTGTAATATTTAAGTACACACTTACGAATCCGTTCAGCAATACCAGAGCAAGACAAATCTTGAAGTGACGGAATAGTTCAAAGCTGTGAATTATACTACTGCCCGATTTGCAACTGCCGTCTCGCCTCTATCATTTATTCTCAAAAAACCAGCAAAAAGTTATAAATGGATCAGCAGCTGTCAGCTTTGGCTGGGTACATACTTATTTTAATTGCAATTGTTTTCATAGTTCCGCATGTGTAATACACTGTGTCTACGACAAGTGCCGTAGATGCAGTCTAGTGCATTTCTCTTGTCGGGTGTGTTGCAGAGAAAAATAGAACGCCTGTCTAACAAACGAACTTCCTACAGCAGAACAAACGGTTCCATTTACGCAACACAACTAAAGCTACATTTATTTCTGCATCCCGCAAACGAACCATGGCATTGGAATGGCTTTCCTTCGTCAGCCACGCTCTACATTGTTCAGTATAAAGCGATAGATTAGCAGAGGATTCTAAAATAGCAAGGTGTTCTTACGAGTTGCATGAACTGTTCTTCTTTGGACACAGGAGACAATGTCAACCAATTAAAGTTGAGTAATAATTTATATAATGTTTATAACAATATAAACCATTTGTATATGCGATAGTCTACCAAGTACCCACAACCATTAAAGTATTTGTAGATTGAAAAACATTACGTAGGACTTCGTAGGAAATTCTGTACCTTCTTCTATAGCTCAAAGAAACGGAATAATAGCTTATCGAATCGTGCGCATGACCTACGAAATTAATAGAAATTTAATACAGCCAGCAACATAAAATATTCGGCAACGTTGATAGTACCATTTTCGAAAAAAAAACTCAAAGGAAAATGGAACTTCCGCCTGAACAAAATCGTTGATCAAAAAACTTTACCAACCGACATTTTAAACGCACTTAATTTGTTGTTAGCCTCATCCGATTTAAATTAACCAGAAAATACGTGTCCGTACCCGAAAAAAAGCAGCCGCAACCAGCCACGGGGTTCCCCCACAGCGCTTCTTCTACATCCCACGAACTATTAATATAAAACGTCTACACTCAGATTAATAATACAAAAAAAAACATCCCCATCGCACGCGATGTAACTTTTTGCTTGACACACAATCATTTTCCTCAAATCGGTAGAATAAAGAGCACACGCCAGAAGAAGGAGAAGCACAAAAAAAGAAAACACTCACAGCTCAAGTGAAACTTTCTAACGCCGGGAGACCGAACAAGACAAGGTCGGTGGGTATAGGTTCAGCTTTTATCTCCGGTTATTTAATTTTCAGTTATGCAAATGCTCATGTTTATTTAATGTTTTCCCTTTTATCCAGGCGTATCCGGTTTTTTTTTTGTTTGGTGTAGAGTCCATTCCAACCGCCCATTACCCCCCCGCAGCATGGGATCAAAATTTCAGGTACATCGCCCTACCATTCCAATGTACCGGGGGCATATTACGGTACCAGAACCCAGCATCCAATCACCGAGCGCGCGCGCGTGGACTACACCCGTTTACGTCGCGAATACTGTACGAACACAACCGTTTTTCGTTCCCGGATTTCCGCCGGAGAATATCGAGACAGTGGTCGGGGTGGGTGTCCGCCAAAGCAGCAGGGAAACACGGAAGCAAGGTTATGGTAAGGAAAATTTTGTTTCGCTGATCGTTTGGGGGGAGAAGAAAGCTGGAGCATGAGAAGAAGGAGAGAAAAAATGTCCACCGGAATTGGCCATTTTTCGTTGCAAAATTTTGTTTTCTTTCGTTACTTTCAGGTCGCTTAACGGGTTTCCAAAGTTTTATCCATATATTTCCCGTTGACTCATTTTACTGCCTTTTATCTGTTCCTAGGCCGTTTGACGTAAGCAGCGAATGTTTAGTGTTCTGTGTAAAGGACGCGCTTTGTCTAAAACAATCTCACGGATCAAAAGATATTCCCACGAACAGTCTGTCAATCTATTAGATCTTGATGTTTCCACACAAGCACCTCAGAGGACAACAAGCAGATTACGAATACTTTAGGCTAACTGATTTCGCAACTGTAAACCCCGGAGGTTAATGCTAGGGAATTGTTTTCCAAACTTCACTAAAATAACTGTTACAACAAAAAGTAATTATAAAAACTGTTTATTCAAAACCAGCTCTTTGGTATTGATTAAACGAAACCAAGAAAAAAAAACATCCTCAAGGAACATGTTTCACCGAACACGGTCCGTTAATAATTATTAGTTCATTTTTTATCGCATCTTATCGGATAAAGAAAAACCGAACCCTGGTCGTCCACACCAAAACCAAAATGGATAAAGAATGAATTAATCAGGAAAACCCTTTTTCCCGCGATTAATTTTCGAACCGGAATAACTTCATTCGTCCTGGGGCAATGTTACTTTCCCTCTCCCCAGAACAACAATACACCTCTAAACTTTGGTAATAAATTTGAAAAAAAAGTATGTATACACAAAATTGCTACACCGTGACAGGAAAAACAGAGGCAACCGGCGTCGGCAGCATCTCTCATTTTCCACAGCTTTCACCAGCCACTACCGGGGGACACATGCTGCTGTTGCTGCTGCTGCTGCACCATACTGCTCATTAAGCGGCAGAAAAAGGAGCAAGCTCACACTGTGGAAAGTGCGTAAAATGGTGACCGTTTGGGGATCGTGCAGCAAAAAAAAGGCGCAGAATGAATGAATACTTTATGCTTCTTCAGGTTGGTTAAAATTTATTTCAATTTTCACGCAACGCCGCATTCGCGCAGCGGCATCATAATCTCGGGAGGTTACACCGCACGCCGCGTGTTGTTGTTGTCCAGGAAAAGCCTTATTTTCGCTTCCTCATCCTTGCGCGCACACAGCAGCCAAGCCACAACGCATCAGCCCCAAAATGGTAGAAACCTTTCGCGGTCGGTCTGTTTTTATTATTCCGATTTTTTTTTTGTATTCCTGTTGGTTGTTTTGGTTTCCTACCAACGAAATATGCTGACACTCGCGTCTTGCGCTGAGGCGAAGCAGTTAGGGACCGTTAACCTTAACCCAGGAACACGCGTAAACGAAAGCAAAGGCTTGTGTGTGCACACAACAGCTTGCCACTAACCCGCTGGTGTCCTGGCCGCCCTTCCCTTGTTGGACACACGATCCCCATAAATATTCCTCCGGTAATAAGCCAAACAATTTAGTATGAATTATGGCTCTCCTGTTTCTACCCTGCAGGCTGGTAATGGGAAAAATTGTGTTCTGTGTCACTCCACAGACTCCGGAACCTCACTCTTACAAAGGGAGGGAGGTGGAACACGCGCGTACAAACACCGAAGTGTCCTTTTTCCACGGCAAAAAGGTGATTTAGCAAGGACGCACCGAGCCCGTCACTACCCGTACACACCTCTACTCTCTACACGATGGTGGTCTTGTCGACACATGCCTTCGGTGTGCTGGTTTTGTGGTTGTACCATGTTGGGAGACAGAGAGAGAGAGAGAGAGACCGTAATCCCTGCGGACCACAGCAAAGAATTTTTGTTTTTCCATACACTATTATTCCACTCATTCGTGCAAACGTTCTACTTTAACGTCAGATTTGAGTTCCGGAAACCAGCCAACCAGAACACTGGTGGCACGTGACGTGCGCCTCTTAGATATGGTGGGAGAGATGTTTATCAGAATGAAGCATAAACTCTGCAACCATCGCACCGACTTTAAATCAGCGCAGTACATTTACCCATAGACGTGCCGATCCTTCTGGGCTGGGAGACACAGGTAAGTGAGTTATAACCGTAAAGCGGTACCACCGAAGCGGGACGATGATTGACTATTTTTCTCCCTCTCCAAACGGGCCCTCGAAATTAATTTGCTTTCATATGCTTTGACCAGCGCAGATTAGAAGAGCGGCTGTAGGCCTGGGGGGAATGAAGAAGATGCTTTTGCTACCCATATTGACCTGCTTTTCCATTCGTGCAGCAGCAGCGCCTCATCACTTGCCTTGGGAGTGCACCGTCGTCATTAATGCTGTTTTCAAACAGACGCTGCTATCCATTTCCCAACACGGTCAACAAGGGACCTTGGTAGCATCTTTGGGTATGTCCATCGTTAGCGTGTGTGATTGTGTCCAGCTAATTTGTAACCGGTTTTGTAGTTGAACGAGATTCGTAACTTAGAACGATGTCCGGTGGAAAATGACTGGGAGGTTTATAGCAGAAGCGATGCCCGGGAAAAAGCAAAGGAATCATTTACAGTTTTCAACCACATTCTTACAACGACAAGATTTATCCTGCCCCTCTACGGGGTTTGATATCGCGGTCAATTAATGCGCGTCTTTTCCATCACGTGTACACCTGTACAGAAAAAAGAACACACACATCCCATTTGTCGTGTTTTACACGGAATCGAGAAAATGATGCCACCTTAAAATGGTGTTGCTTTACGGGTTTTGTGAAACAGGTAAAACTCGGCCACGGATGAACAGCGTCCAAGAAAGGTAAATCGTGATCTTGCTCTGCACGAAGATGGTGCGATGTTGGCGGATGGTACTGATGATGATAAATAATAAAGGGAAGGAAAAACAGTGTCGAACAAACCGACATCATGCAACATATTACTTTGAAAACGGGCGCCTAAGCTAGCTAACGTGCAATACCACGTTCGCGTGAGAAAATAAATTGTATTAGTATCTGAACGAAAAATGTGTTAATCGAACGTTTGTAAAATCGCTGCCGATGATGTATGTGTACATGGATGTCGAAATTGTTCGGTTGATCGTGCACGTAATGAATTAATTGTAATGATTTGCGGTGTAATTTTATCGAACATGTTACAGTTTTTGACACGTTAAATTGGTAGATTGACTCCGGTGCTAAAAACAAATGCTACAAAAACTAGCATCAGAAGTGTTGAAAGAATTTGAATCATCTGTGTCTTACATAAATACAAACCGAAGCTTTCCACAACAATCGATAACGGAAATCCATCCAATGTTATTCGTATTAATCTTACCGTTGCGCTGTGTTTTCATTATATTTTCCATTTTCTTCATTACCTGCAATGAAAGAAGAGAAAAACAAGCGTTATTATTTTTATGCACCTAAATCCAGATACCGTAGAATGATAGGTAAGGTAACACACGTGATCGAATTTCGGTATACGACTGTTTCCCAAGCATTGACAGGTGGTGCCCACAGAAAGTGAAATTTTATCATCCCAAAAGATTCCGTTAGTCAACGTAGTCATCGCGCTATACACCATAAGATGGAGACCGTTTATCGTGATGAACGAAATACCATTCGCTCTCTATTTCGCCGATGTAGTAATAAATGGGTACCAGGGAAGTAACAATTTTATTGCTGAATTCTGTCAGCGCACCATCCTCACACCGACCGACGGACGTGTGTTGGGTTGGTTGGGGATAAATTTAGAATAGCGTCGTCTGGCCGCGGTTTACTACTGCTGCTCTTCACCGTGTACGAGAGGACTTTCTTCCTCCGATCGTGTCCCAACTCCCAGCCAATTTTTTATGCTGAAACTCCAATCTTTCCCCCTCACACGGCTTCGGCTTCAAACAAACCGTAGAGTGTAAAGTAGAGTACACACCTTGATGTATTCTGGTAGATATAAACAAAAACGCGAATGTTCACGCGTCCGCGAATATAATTATCATTCTGCTTTAATATGTTTTACGTATCTTTTTTTTTCATAAACATATTTATCTGCTTTTCCCACAACATTCTACACACAGCCCATTTTTCTTAGAAACCTGTTCCGGCAACAACAGCAAAACACGCGGACACTTTAATAACCTTTCACATGCTGCTATTACTACTACTACCAGCAGTGTTGGGCAGCCAAGCGCAGCCGTAAATCGGCATGTATAAACAAGACGACAGAAAACATCCCCGTTAACGGGCAGAAACGCACAGTGAGCAGCACGAGGGAATCCACTCCATTTTTGAAGACGATGTACATCAGAGCAAGCAATAAGAAAATGTTGACAATAAACGAATTTAGAATATTTCTTTTTCTTCCGGGATTTGGCATGGAGCTACTCTTGAAAAGGTACTTTGAATTGGAGCTACAAATATTCCTCGAAAAAATATGGCACTAATAACCAATTACGGATTGCTGCCGCCACACCACGCACACACACTGCGAGTAAATGAGCATGCATTGATGAATGGCGATCTGAAGCTGATGTTTGCCAGCAACAAATGCCGGGACAAATTGGAAGCAATCGGCGGCCCGGGCAAAGATGCTTCCTAATGAGAGGGATATCAAGAGCAATATGTAGCAATTCCCAATGATTTTTAAAAGGCAGTCAAACTTTATCGACGTAACGCTTGCACAGAGGCACTTGAACTTGATGCCGATGATACACAATTACCCTTATTCACATAATTATCGAAGCGCTGATGATGATAGCATCGGTACATTGCGTAGGTACCCGCGTTTGCAAATGAGCGACCAGACCCCGACGACGAGGTGCTTATTTCGTTTCGCCGCCCCGTTCATCACGCCTAGCTTCCGTCTGTGTACTCTGTACACTCATTCAAAGCACGAGAGCGTGATTAGACGCCCTGTTTTGGCGGATTCCACGATGTGTAGTACTGTGAAAGATTCCCCCCCCCCCCCCGGAACACGGTGACGACGCGTTACACCGTCCCCCCCGGCAACTGACAAAACATGCTAAAATTCGCTACCACCCTGTGTGTGTGTGTTTGTGTTCCGTACACTCATCCATCTTACACCGGCCCAACGCCGAATCAATAGCGTTGTATTACGGGGGCCATAGGACATAGGGCGCGCTTATTGGCGGAAAATTGGATACGCAGGAGACGAATTAAGATCTGCCATTGGCGGTACCACCGACTTACGGGTAGGAAGATTCCTGTCTCGCTGTTTAGAATGGTGTATACCGGTATCTCTCCAGGAGATTTCCGTCCCGTGCGCTACAGGGCGGGGTGTGATGATGGTGAAGAGCACGTGCAGGAAATTAGGCTGTAGGAAGCAATTTGTAAACCAGTTTCACACCCCACGCGACAAGCGCGTTTGCACAAATGAATGTCCTTGTTGTTGGCATAAACGTTAAACGTAATTTATATAGACTTTGACGGTAGTTTTATTAACTGTGCAAACTGTGCTCCCTTTATCATGATAATGTAACGCATCATTTACGCAGTTTGATAAATTGAGTGTTTAATAATGTCCATTTGAGACATGTTTGCTTGTGTTTAGTAATGCACGTGTAACGAAGCGAATTTTTTTATAATTCGTGATGTTTGAACTAGTTATTTAAAGCTTCAACATTACACAAACAAATGTCTGGCAACAAATTTGCTACAGCATAGATTGGTCGTATTCTTTCAAACCAAACTAACTAACTAAGTGGCAACATTACCCAGAAATTCCATCGTCGAAATTCAATCCAAAAAGCTACCGAACGATAAGCTGTGTAGTAATTAATTACAAATCACTTTCATCCTCGGACTGTCAAACGTCTTCTTCTTCCCCTCAACGGTGTGTGTGTGTGCGTAATGAAGTAATACTTCCTACGTTAAATAATAAATTCAAATCACTGTGCGCCACTGTGTCGTGGGGCTTAATGATGATGCGCAAGGATTTACCGAATGATTGATGAAATAAATTTGACTTTAATTTGGGGAGTATATCTTAAAGCAATCGCCATATTTTTACCTATCCTAAAGCACACAACACACAAATCGACTGCAAAAGGCAAATGCTTCATTTTCTTTTTAATCTTTCTTGCACCAGTGACACGTGTCGACAGTGTTTGAATACCTGCTGCTTCGAAGCGAGAAACCTTCTTTTTGCATACATTCCATCCAAACGAGACGGCGCAATAAAAATGAGTAGAAGAATCAATTATATGCGTTCCAATGGGCCATTATCATGCTTTCTGTTTCAGTTTCTGATTACCTGCCCACCAACCTTGATTAAATGAAGGTTTACAATTTATCCACATGTCCATGACAGCTTTACATCGGGTTACTTGAATTACAGCAGTGCGGCAACGATGAGCGCTGGGTACGTCGTAAAACAAGAGGCTTTTAACTATTCAAATTCCACAGTTTTGTTACTTTCGTTGATCGTGTTACCCAATTGAGTCGTCGAGTCGAACGCACAAAAACTTGAACTTTGCAAACGTTAAATGCCGGCTCTCTCTCTCTCTCTCGCTTCTGTGTGCCTCACCGACTAGACTGCTTTTTAATTATGGGAAACACATCAGGTTACGAAAACATTACCTTCTTATGCTCCGAAGCCCGAAGCTTGAAACCGTACAACAAAAAGCCGAAAAAAAACACATAAAAAATGGAACGAAAAAACATTCCTTTGAAAATTATATTCCACTTTTTCGGTTTCTGCCGCCTTTGCCAAACATTGCCAGTCAATTTTACATCGCCGTGAAAGGTCCTTTTACCTACAATTGGGTGGGCGCGCGTGTGTTTCGAGGGGGAGGAGTTTCTGAGGATTCGACAAAGTTTAGAGATTCTAGGCCTAGGTTGCGCGCGTGTTTAGCCCTCCCGTTTTGGAAGCATTGTGTCTCTCTGCCCTAAAGGTTGACTTTTTTCACGCTTGCGTTAGGCCCCAGTAGCACGATGGTGATGGTAGCGGTGGTTTTTGAAGCGTTATCAAACCCGGCACCACGCACAACAGTACCCGGGGTACACGGTTGAACAATTTTCTTCAGTTCACTCATCTATTGTGGATGTTGCTGCGCTGGTTTCAATTTTTGCAGCTGCCCTCGAGCACAAGACCGTCGAGCTAGCAGAAGATACATCAATTTGGTGTACACTTTGCGAAGACGACATGATGACAGCGGGCAGGCAGGCCGGTTCTGCACAAAAACCCCTTCCTTCTGCCTTTACTTTTCCAAACATGAAAAATAATGGTAACAAGGTTCGTTTGAACATGATCGAAAATAGCTAGGGGATTTACAAATAAAATGTTCGTAACAACGCTCTAGGAATTGCAAGGGAGGATAGCTTTCTGATCACTCGTGAACATGTACATACAACAGCAAAAAGGCCTCCGAAGTTATATGGGTTTTTCTTGCTGAACGATTGGTGTCCTCATACAGTGACATGGAGAAAACTCGTTCTAACATCTTCAGTTTGAAAGCGCACAATAAAAACGAACCAAAACAAATTACTACTAAAATCAATAGTGATTTTCATACACGCAGTAAAGCATACGAATAAAATCATGTTCTCTGCTATTCATTTTACATGCTATTATTGAGCTTATAACTAATGTAACATGCCCCTATCAAACGATAGCACGATAAGTGCCTACCCGTAATGCATCGACCGCAATTGCCGCTGCTATTACACACATGAGACGGTGGCTTCCCCGCATTCTAAGCCGACAGAAAGTGTTCCACAAAATGTTTAGCTTCAACCACACATTAATCTAGGATAATTGGTTTTCTTCAAACCACCAGCCGCCGTCCGGCCACCGACATCACCGACGACGGCAACGATATTTCAAACTCCGAAGAGATCCGAAACATTCATCACATCCGAGGCAGAAACGACAGTTTTGCTCTGAGGACCCAGATTTCCAGGATCCAGTTTAGAGATGGTTCATTGACGTACTTAGTCGAAGGTACTAGTACTAGAGCACACACCCAAAGCAAAACTTTACCCACCTTTTGGGGGATACACACTTGCCCTGCCATTCTTGCTCTGCCATTTCGGTGCCGTTTTCTGGCAATTCGCTGGCTCAGAAAATGCAAAATATTAGGCACATATTGTTGACTGGACCTCAGCCACCAGAAACTGTACTACTACTACAACCAACACACATCTAACGCTGCCAAACAAACTGCCCGATGGTGATGGTTCAAAGTGCCGGAAAGTGTTATCCGCCCCGATTATGAGATGCCAGCAGAACTCTCGCTCGGTCAAAAGTGAACCTGGCAAGAGGACAGCACAAATGGCAGCTTCTACGAGGTTGTAGTGTAGTGTCTCTTTCTCGGTACGACACGAAAATGCAATAAGGCCCACCAATACTTTCTTCGAGCCAGAGCAACAGCAGTAACAGTAAGTGGTGGTACGACGCTGAATACACACGCAACGGGATAAAGGCTCGCCAGCGGTAAATGAATTCTAAAATGAAAATGAAAGGTTCAGAAACGACCACAAGGCGAAATGTGTGTAATTTTCCTGACCTAGGAAAAACGGCTAGTTCCCAGTGGGGGGTGTGTGTGTGTATGTGTTAAGGGACACCACTGGAATGAGATTCCCCTTCTGTGGTTTGAAAGCAGGCTTATGGCTAATTTGTGAAAATAATGCAAAGCAAAGCTTCGGGGAGGAAAGAGTAGGTCCTCATAAAGGATTTTTTTTTAAACTTAAAGTCGTCTAGTGCTTTGTTTTAGTTTAAAATTTACCAAGTAAAAATATTTCAAAAGTTAAACGAAAAAAAGTTCTATAAATTATATCTTTGCAAAGTTATATTGAGAACACACATCTCTTTACTGAAAAAAAATGTCACATATCTTAAAGGTGCACAACAATATTCAGATACACAAACGAGAGCAAAAAAAGTAGAGAAATTGTGTCCCGCACTCCATAAAACAAGGCAAAATTCCATTTAGCAAAAAGCATCCGAATGTTTCGACAATTGTGTGACGCAAAACGACGAAAACGAACAAACAAAACAAACAAACAACAACCAAAAAAGTACAATGAGGCGAAAATAAGAAAAAGTTAATTAAAAAAGTTTCGATATGTAAACCGAGAGAAATATCGTTTATACCTTTTGCCAATGTATAACGCGCGTGGTGGGGGAGCCCATACCAAGCCATGCCAAAAGCACTCTCCCATTTGCTTCTGTCGTGTGAAGAAAGGACTCGCCCTAGGGCACCCACACACCGTGTCCAGGTAAGGTCGGGCTGGTGGTTGTATACAACAGAGCGAACTTACTCGCTCTACACAAACACACACACACACTCACTTCTCTAGACTGTGACTTTCCTATCGATGACGATCGTGGTGGTTTGGGTGCAGCAGTGGATGGCACACAGAGATGTTTGTTGTGTTCTTTCATTTTATTCACGAGATATTATGCTACGTGGTGGTGGTGGTGGTGGTGATACAAAGAGGAAACCTGTTACCCCACCCGTACACCGATGAGTTTCGCTTCCGGGGGCCAGCAGCAGCTGCTGTTGCGCTTTCCTTTGCCAAAATTTGTTCCCTATATCTACCGAACGGGCGGGCGGACGACCGAAAACCACGCGCATTGGTTTCGTTTTGTCACATTTTTCCCAACCACTCTCCGTCCTCACGTGGAGAGAGAGCCCGGATGACGATGTTTGTTGAGTCTTTTGTGGCAATGACAGGACACAATCGTTATCTTAACTTTTTTGTTGCTGTTATTGTTGTTGTTGTTGTGCTCTTGCTTCTATTCAGCATCCAGAGGGCCAACTTTCTCTTTCCCAGAAATCGTAGTACGGCTTTTCTAGCAAAACGCATTGGAGTGAGCTTTTCGGTTGATGATGTAGAATTTCGTTGAACAGGTGGAAAACAAGCGCATGCGATTTTCGGCACATAATATTCTTGGTAACTAGAATACTATATTTATAGGGTTTTACGGTTTTTTACAGAACACATTTCTTGCACACAGATGGTAAAGGGACGTTGGTGAAATGATTACCGAACCGAGTACAACTCACCAACAATGCAACATGGAGCAAGCAGTGTTCAAGATGCATCGATGTACGAAACAAATTGTTGTTGTCGAATGCCATCTTGTCATCTGATGCTAATTCATCGTATTCTTCGCCATGTAAGGACGGGTCTGTATTTGAATGTTGTCTGTCTGCCTGTACCGGGGATCGGTACATTGAAGGAAAATGTCAAATGTTTTCCTATCTGCCAACCAACTATTGCTGCACATCCTCTACGTACTCTACGTTGCCTTATACGGGAAAGCATCTGCCATCCCGCGATGCATATCAAGAAGACTTCAATATCTACCGCTACCCACACACACACAAATACATTTGAAGCAATGCAACAAAACTGCACCAAAACGAAGATGCAACGAAACGATATCGGGGATCTTGCAGTCAGCGTCGTGATGTAATCGCAACAAATCAAGTTATTCGTTATCAGTTCTTCAGTGAGAGAGCTTAGCGGGAAGGTGGAACGATGAAGACGGTCTCTTATGCTCTCTGCCAACTGCCAACATTATTGTGCAGCGCTTGTCTAGCTCCCTGTCTGCCGCAGCCTCCTTCACCACCAGGATGATCTCTTAATCGAGCTGATCAATAGGTTCAATGGAGGGTTGAGGCATGTACCGTTTTCAATCGATACGGAGGACTGTGCGCTGCTTTCGACAGTTGAAGATAACGTGACGATACTCGATTGCTTACCCGAGCCTCATATGTTGCCAAGTCGGTACGGTACAGCCAGCAGCAAATGGAGATGGTCGATTACGAGCCCACAGAGCTTGCCAAACACACAAAAGAGCGGGCGCGGGACAGTGTGCAAGCGCGCGCGCGCGCACCAAACGTATGGTGGTCGATGGAGCATCAATTATTTACCGTCCGATGGGTTGGTTGCACAGTGCAAGACACGCATCACCATCTCATTTGTGTAATATGATGATATGGTAGAACAGGGAGTGACTCGAATGGCCAGCGGATTATGTGAACCCACCTGGCGCACAGGACTGTGTGTGTTCTTCCAGGAGCATCATGATTACGATAAGTGGAACAACACACAACATCTACTTGGACGGACGGCTGGATTTATGGGCATCCGTAATTCTGTGAAATCGTGAGTACTAAGCGTCTAGTTGTATTTGTTCGACAATAACTAGTAACCTCTACATTGATTGCTTAAGACATATCGAACGAACAACTTGCTTCGTCCCGTTTCTTGAAAGAATAGCCAGTAAAAGCTTCCAGTTCTTCGTTACTGTTTATCAAATTTAAGGTTAAACTGTTTTACTTCTGAAATTACATTTTTCTCTGTGTAACAGCATAACTGACAGACAGAATCTTGACGAGTATCAGCTATTAAAGTGCCAACACAAACATCTACAATTTGTGGCATGTAAGAACACAACAACCGATAGGCACGCCGTTTTTCCAGGATAAAATAATCTTGTACTTCGTTCAACAAGAAAAACCAGCTATGCGATTTGAGGAAGCGCAATGCAATATCACTTGTTCTGCTCTGTGTGTGTGTTAACTTGGACAGAGTAATCCAAGAGGAAAGCAATTAGTTGATTGTTTTTGTGCTGTTGCTGTATCTCTGCCCCATCTTTTCAGCGCGGACTTCAATCCAATTGCGAGTGGTTCTTGGGAAAGGAAAGCCCATCATCATATTTTTCGAACCGGTATAATACCATCATATCATATAGAATGTAGAATAGAAAACCTGCCCGGCGAAATAAAACTTGATCTTGGATAGCAGCAGATGGAACACGTTTGCGAGACAGGAGGCTAAATGGTTCTACCACCGTTCGTAAACCAGTTCTTCAGTTTTAATCGTATAATAATTATCATTCGAGTACATTGACAATGTTTGACGTACGATTGATTGGTGTTAGTAGAATGTGCAGAAGATTTAACCAACAATTACCACCCAAAGTAACTGGAAGCTAGCTACAGTGTTGGCTTCCATCCTTCCCGTTCGTTGATGATGAAAACATGCACACTGAGCACCGGGGCAAATTGTACCGAAAACGTCTAAGCTAACATTTACCTTCAGTCTGGAGCAAAATAATTGGAACAGGATGCCCAATCAAACATTCCGTCGGGTAAGGTTAGGGTTGGTTGATTTGTACTAGGGACTATTAGTCGAAAAAAAAAATCAACATAGACAGCATATTCCTATGGGCGATGTTACCTCCATCGGATCTTACTAGCGCATCAAACCCCGCGCGTTCAATCGCATGAAGGGAAGCACAGATAGATAGACGGGAACGTTTCATAAATGTTTTTTCCTTCTTCATCTTCTGCTGCTATTTTTTGCGAATATCCTACGGGTCTGCAAGATTGAAATCGATCGGAATGAACTTTCCAATTACGGCAAAGAATGAATCCAATTCAATTAAGCAACGGCGAATCTCCGCACGATATCGGATGTTTTCCACCTTGCCAACCAGTTCATTTCAATGCTCTTTGTCGTGCGACGTTTCTTATCAACGAAATGCAAATATTGCACAAAGCTGAATCCCCTGGAAAGGTATCCCTCCCGCAGCTGCAGATCGAGATGTAAAGCTGCGATTGAACAAGGATATTATCATCATTTAAGGCAAGTGCAGTGCAGAGATCTGGTACCATTTTCATCCAAAAGCATCGATTCGTTCGCAATGTAATAGGGTACGATCGATAAAGAGCATTCCTTCTTAATAGCGAACTGTGCTTAGTATGAAATTATTATGAAATGGCATCATAAACGTCCAATCATACAATTGCGTGATGTTTTATAAACTTGCACACTATACGAAACTACCAAAATCTACCGTCACAAATGCCGGTTAACGTCAGTAGAGTAGTGTACAGCGCAGAACAACCGCCCCACACACACACACAAAGCCAGTAATTAGATTATGAAATTAAATTTTTCAATTTTAATTTACACCCCATTTGCACGACACATTAGATTTAATTACGGGCAAACAACACACTCTCTTACCCGGTGTGACTAGCCACAGCCCACAGCGAACGAAAACCCGAACCTTTTCGCATACTCCGCCCACCCCCAAAGGAGTGGAGCGCGATAACGAATCCAATGTACAAATAGAGTACACCGCTTCCGCCGTTTCAGCTTTCGCGCGACACGTTTCCTTCCGGCAGTTGTGTGCAGCAGCGCGCCGCACACGTTCCTTAAATTGGAAAGGATTTTTGCAAAAATCACATGCCAGCTTTGCCGTAATTCAATTGCCAGTGAATCCGTAAAAATGCGCCTATACTTTGTGTGCCCATACGGCCTGTCGAGAAAGAGAGAGAGAGAGAGAGCGAGTGAGCCCAGCTCAGCCAGGATAGACGAAAGGGTGTTATTATATATCATCGGGTACACATGATCGCGCGAACGCTACTTAACAGGAATCAGTCAACGGTGAAAAGTCATAAAGTCGTCAAGCTCAACCAGGAGTTAACCAAATTTAATTAAACCCAACAGCGCGTTTGCAGTGTTTGCGAGAGAGTGTACAGAATATGGACTGGTTTTGTGCAGTAGCCAGACAAGAATGGTGCACTATATCGGTGTTCGTACAATGATGCAAAAGTTCTCTGTGAAGGAGAACCTTTTTGTGCAATTCTTTAATGTTTCATATAGGCAACCATGTTTAGATGATGGTCGAATTGCAGTTTAGCAAACAAATTGCAATATGGTAGCCAACACTCCTCCTCCTCCTAACCTGCGTCACGATTATATCAAACACGAAAATTAACAAATTAAGTCTATTGTTTTACATTTATGGAGGCAGTATAATCAATAACAACGGGAAACAACATTACGTGTTACCTTGTTGTTTTGCATGAGCACAAAAGCCTTAAACGCCTGCCGGTGACAGGTTAAAGGCACATCACGGAAAGGCACGTGTGTTACTGACGGTTCCATCTGCGTCTATCATAGTGCGCTACACGATGGTGATGGCCCCTGTTTTTGTGACAGGTACATTACCTTGCTATTCCTTGATGATCTAACGATAGAAAAAAAGAAACTGTTGAATGATGCCGATTCCTTCCAATATGCTCTGCAAACAATTACATGCCAATACAGCTCAACGAACGCATTGTAATGATATTCGTTTGAATTAGTATAAATCGTTCATCTTTACCCTTATAAAATGCATCCGAATAAACCACCAACGAAGAGTGTGATATGACGCAGTGCACATGCGTGCAAGTTGGCGTGCAATTCAATTAATTTAATTAACCATAAATCAGCGAGCACACGATCACCTTGACACAAACTTTCACCATCATCTCGCACCGCCACAGCATTGCGAGTGGCCTATGTACCTATGAGCGCTCTCGCCAAAAATCTCAACATTTCACGGGAATCATCATGTACCATCATCTAGCCCCGAACGGGGTGTCTTAGCGCGATCAGCACACATTCCTCCGTTGGACCGAATTCCGTTCGCATCTAATTAGAATTCGCTGATCGCGCATCACGGCACAAGGAAATGTTAGTGAAAATAGTGGCGGCATTTGATGTGTGCAGCAGCAACAAAAGATTCTTACTCAAGAATTCATAGCCAAGCGCATTAAGCCATAACCGGGGGTCCCGCCGCCGGTCGCTCGGAATACGCACACGCCTCAGCGCCATTATTTTGGCCCATCATTTAAAAGGTGAAGCGCACATACGAGAACAACGTGCACATTCTGTGGAGCTCCGGACCTTCCGGACGATGTGTGGTCGCTTGGTTTGATGCCCTCTGTGTCTAGACTAACTTTAGTGGTGGTCATCACCTTTTGCGATACACTTTCCCCTTTGTAAAGGTGCTTCTCGGTCGGCATTTAGTCCAAAAGGACGTATTAATTCGACGTCACCGAATTGCATAGTTTAGCCAAAAGCTTGAAACACGCCCTTCGAGAGTCCTCACAAAACTACCAGGCACCCGTTTTACTCGCTCCAACTATGCATCCAAAAAACGACACCCGGCGTATACACTTTTGCTGCTCACAGTGGGTACCGGGCGGCCGGACCCAGAGAAGGCAGACTGATCAGACCGCAAATGAAACCAGACAGTAGCTGTGTCTCTCCCGTGCTGTGATGACAAATACACACATACCTGCGTGATATACTACATTTTTCATAAGAAATGAAATAAAAGCAACCAATGCCAATGGTAAGAGACTGATCTCGTTTTGCCATCGCACACCAACTCTGGGGAGTGCCCGAGAATCGCGCGCGCGGCTACAGTCATCTCGAACGCGACACCCCAAAACACACAACACAGCGTCTCAACGGTGTGGCGGGAATGATGTGTGTTTTTTTCTTCTTCTGCCACACGACTAATTAACGAAATAGTCCTTTAGATTTAATTTTAGAAACAAGCCAAGTTAGAAGCACATGTATTTGGCATTTTCGTTGCCGTGATTGCAACATACGCCAATGGTGCTGCTGCTGCTGCTGCTGCTGCTGCTACTGTTGTTGTTAGTTGAATCGACCACACCTTGGCTAAAACTATTCCGGTAAAACAAGGTGCACCGAGAGATACGGGTAACAACAAAACAACTACGCAGACCAATGGCCAATGCTCACAAAGGGTAGCAGAGTAAACAAAATGTGCTACAATGGGAAGAAAAAAGGAGGAAATAAAACAAAACATTTAAAATTAACCACGCTTGCATGTAGCAAGGATACTGGATCTTCAACAAGAACTGATAAGAATTTTAAACATTTGAATACAAAAATTAATTTCAATTTAAACACCATATGATCCGTTCTTGGAACAGACGTGAGACTCAATAGAACACAAGTCCAATCAACAGGAAAAAACGGATGGTAACACATACACACAGTGGTACAGAAAACGTAGATACAAACTTCACAATTTGCAAGTTCCATGCAAAAGCCAAAACCTGCCCACTTTCATTACCAACAAGGAACCCACATCATAATCATCGCTGGGCTTCAACTACCCTTTTTCGCCATGGAAGGCGATACGAACGAACGCGAACCCTTCTTATGCTCCGGGATTTCTACCTTTCAAACATGCATAAACTCTTGAGCAATGATATCCTCCACCCAAAGGATCCATCGTCCTTCTCTACCCCACTTTCAAAAGCCTCACAGCGAACGTGAGCGAGTGGATATGAAAGTGCTAAAGGGACATCAGCATCTCACTCACGCTCGTGCCCAATAGCTACAGAGCACCATCCGTCCTATTTCTATTGCTCCTTTGTGTAGTGTCCCTCGGAGTCCGCTCCCTCCCCCCCTCATGCTCTTGATCTGAAGTTACGTTGGCCATCGTCCTTGTTTTTTTTTTGTGTGCCTTTGAGTTACCCTACTCATTTCCAAAACCCAGCCAGCCAACCGGGGGAGGAAAACCAGGACCGGAAAGGAATCCTTTTGATGGTGAGCGTACGACGATGATCATGAAAATGATGAACCTGATGATAGGAGCACCAGCAGCAGCAGCACCAGCAGGGCGCTAAGGACCTCCTCCGCCCGCTCCTGTCTGACCGAAAGCAGCGCTGATGGCGCATACGAAACTCTTCGTCTACCTCTCCGTACGTCTATACTACGGGGAGACCTTTATTGCAGACTATGTATAAAACATATCCATCATGACAGACCACGAGACAGGCATTTTTTGTCTTCCGTTTTGCTCTCTCTTTCTCTTGTGCTGAGTGGCACGGAAATCGTGAAGAACCCTCTCACAAGCAACGAGATGTGCCGCTACGCCTGTCGTGGCAGAGAAGTGACAAGAGAAGCTTGCCTCGGCGGCCCTGATGATGATGATGATGATATGGGGGGTCCGTCCGGGGGTGGTTGCGTTGCGTATAGTAACAGTGTTCCAGCGCACATCTCGCAGCAAGCAGCACTACTTCAAGTGTTGTATAATTAAAGAGTCTTCTTTCTGCCTACACGGCAAAAATCTTCACAGCTGCTGCTAAATGAAAAGAACGAGCACGCCGCCGCACACTCAGCCACGCGCGGTTGAGGATTATTTCGGCACCATTCTCTTATCCACATCCCCGGTGTGTTACACACCCTCCGCTGGCAGGAAGAACCCGACCAACTGAAGGGGATTGGCCGTTTCCCGCGAGATAATCGAAGACTGACTTTTCACAAAGTGCCTTTTCCAGTATGTATTTGGTGCATTTGGCACTCTTTTTCGGTTTAGTAGAAATGTTGTTTGCACGACTGTTGGAAAGCTAATGATCACTTTAAAGTGACTGGTTAATTTTAGTAAACAAATATAAGTAAACAATTCGAGAGCCTGTCGTATTGGCCGTATTGGCTGGAGTAATTCAATTCAATAGAATAATATATGAGATAAACAATAAATACTAAAAGATTTCGAGGATAAACACATCCAACTGGAACGAGGACCAATTCTTTTTGCAGTTCTCCATCCTTTCCTGCCTTTTGGACGACCTTTGTGTTGTGATACGAATACGAATACGAACCCCAGACACTCAGTACATTTTCCATAAGCAAATCATACAAATATATACAAAAACAATTCGATCGTAGATTCAGCTATCGAGACCCCCAAACAACAACCTACCTTTCCTTGCATGATGAGTCGAATGGTGAGTGTTACTGCCGGATCATCGGACAGGTTGATGTCCCCGATCTTGACCATTTTGTTGTCCTCCATTTCGGCGAAGGATTCAATGATGTTTGCCTCGAAGGTGGTTATTTTGACTGATTTTAAGCACACCGTTCACTGGATATAATAAAGCGTTCGCGCACTGGTTTATTGTTTGGCTGGCAGTCACTATAATCGGGAGAGCGTTACAGGATTCTTTGTTTTCCTTCTTTTTTTTTAAACTACACTGTATATGCTTGTTCTGACGCTGTGCTGTAGGAAAACGTTGAATCTGGTACGCTGGAGAACTGCACAAATGCGAATGGTAGGTAAGGATCGCGTTAAATTAAGCACTTTACTGTGATTCAAATTGCAATAAATGTTCAAATGGTAGAACGCTCATTGAAAGAATATAAAGTAAAAGCCATAATTTTGTACACAATTGCACAGTCTTTTTGTATGTTTTTTGTTGTTGTTATGAATGCCGAAGCGCAATCGATGTTCCGATTTAATTACACATCAAACGATGCTATAAAACAGCACACAGCAGTAAAAAATGAATGTGCGCATGAAAAAAAAAACAGGACCAAAGTTGATTAATTAAAAACATCCTCCAGAAAATAGGCGAAAGTGGCTTCTTCCTTTTCTGTAGGCTCTGCGCCATCCAACTTTTTGTCATCTTGAATCTCTCGCATCATCCACACACACATACACATACACACACACACTCAAGCCTTGACAAAGTGGCACCCAAAAAAACGGCAAAATGTACTTAAAAACATTCCGGAGATGTAGCCTCGGAAAGCCTTTCGGGATTTCTGCTACGTTGTCATCGCCCAAGATAGATTAAATAAATTAAAAGTAAATCTAGCTGCTCCACGTTGTTTCACCCCTATTGCCTTTCCCCCGTCGCCAAAACCGGGAGATGGAACCGATGGCTTTAGTATGAGCCTAAAAGGGGGGAAAAAGTGTGTAGCTTTACCGATTTAGACGAGTTTTTCCTGAGACCTCAACTCAACTCAAAAAGGATGGGTTAAAAAAGTTTTTGTTTGCTTTTTTCTAGCTGTTGTTGTTGTTACTTTCTTGGCATTCATTCGCATCTGTATAGCTTGAAGTGTTTAAAAGCGTGGTGCTTATAGAAATACGCTTGACACCGAGGTAAAAAATGTTCCTGCCTTTGGTAGAATGATGTTACCCGTCTTCCAAAAACTTCCAGACCCATTAATGCCACCATTACACGGTCAGTGACATTTGCCCTCATCTAGGTTCAAAAACTGGCGGGGGATAATCTGATGATGCGGAAAATTACGCTCCAACATCATCACCTACATCAGATCAAATTATCTCTGATGGAAGTACGAGAGAGAGAGAGAGAGAGATATAGGACACGAAAAAAGCGACATAGTGCAAAACTACAAATGATAAGGAATTTTTATCACCTTAAAAGAGATCGCGTAGAATGCTTTCTATTTTAAATTGTTTGATAAAAGAAAACTATTACTTTCAACTTTCCCTTAGTGCGACCTTTTTGTCTTAAAGTTCACAACAACATTCCTAAATCATGTTCCTAGCATACATTCCCAGTGTAAAGGAAAAAGGAAGTAAAACATCCTCCTTCCCGTGTACAGTGCCACCCAATGGACCAGGTAAACGCGTCAGTAACCCGGGGACTATTGGGGGATACCACCAAAAAAATGGGAATTGGTAAATTGCATCGAAATTGGATTTAATGGCAAACAGTTTATCCAGAAGCAAAAGTTTTCAGCAACAAGATGCCGCACACCAGAGGACGACGTCTTCTACCACGGATCAGAGTAGATGTGGTGTGTGGATGGTGCGTGATTTAAGCGAGAAAGTGTACGCGCGCGTGTGTTTCTTTGGTAAGCATGATCCTATCCTAGTTGGACGGTAACACCCATATCGCTTAGTAAGGCAGTGTGTGTCGAACAAGATAAAGCGGCGGCACATTTCGGGCGAAACTAAATGGATAGATTCAATTATGTGGCGATAGGTGATGAATATTAAATCCTCGTCCAATTCTCTACCCACAAATCTAACGAGAGAGAATTTTTTCTGCGCGCCGTTTGGTCTGTTTGGTCTTTGGGCGCTTCTGCTGGTTAGCGGATCGTTACAGCGCCGCCGCGCCTCTAAATGTTTGTTTTGTCAGGTTCCTGTGTCAGATGGACTCGTGACGTTTGAAAGGGAGTGTTGTGATGGTGATGGTGCGCGTAAGGAATCCACCGGAACTGGTTCTTAGTAGTGATCGATTTACACTGCGAGGGGATTTTTGAAACTTTCATTTTGCGATTCTACTTTGCTTTGTTTGTGTGCACTTGTGTTTATGTTTGGTTTGTTTTTTGGTGGTAAGCAGGTATGTTTTTACGGGTGGCTGACGATTTTAAGCAGGGGCTAAGCACTTCCACTACCACACCATCACCCAGGGGCTGATATTCAGGTTGGCGCCGGCCACACCGTTGATGGTCTTGTTTTGGGATGGATCGAGGGTTAATTCGTCTGGAAGAAAACGGAAAGAAAAGTACGTGTCAAAATAGGAAGGAACAAGGATGAAATTTGGATTAGTATCTAATCTACAACACATTAAAACATCAATCAACTCCAAGCAAATACCGCACACAAACACAATACTGTACACTACGGAACATCGGGCAAGAAAGCACGTGTGAAGAATTAATACGCCCCACCCGGGAGGTATAGTGGTTGTAAGCGCGCGTTGGAAGGAAATCGTTGCAATCGATTAAGAACGACGGTATATAAATCGAGATCATAAAATTGGTTCAGTAACAACTAATGGGGTCCCACCGAGCGCATCTCGGCAAACTATATCGCCGCCGTACATCAAAGAATCTGGCTCTGAAAAAGGAAAGGAGGATCATCGCTAACCGTTACCCCGATGATTGCGAATGTTGAAAAGGAATACAAATATATCCTCTTTATCAAAAAAGGATTACAAGCGCCAGAAGTAGAATGTAGCAAGCAATCGTGTTTGGACGGATGGTTTGTTTCACGTTGGAACACGCGAGAGAGCATGTTCCAAGTCAGCATTCGATGGGTGGGATGATTTAGAAATTTTTACAGTCATTCTTACATGTTTTGTGAAAAATGGGAAAGTTTTCCTGGAAGGGCTCAGGATGTTCTGCGCACCCGATAGATAACGTCGACAAGAGCGTCTCCTCTCTAAGCCAAAAATAAAGCCACGTAATGTGCACGATATGATGTTATCAATTTCTTTCTGTCTCATCAATCCTTTGATGTTTTTGAAGGTAGCGATTTTTGGTTTATTTTCTAAATAAAAAAGGGTTTCATACATCAATGCACTAGTGCCGTGGCGGTATCGTAATGGCAGGTAGGATATCGTTCTATTTGTAGCTAAGACTATATTTTTTAAATACAAATAAATAAATATAACTAGATACACATAGAAGTCCTGAAATTTCTTGATCACTTTGGATATTTGTTTGCTACGAAATGAACAATTATGTTGCAGAGCTAGCTGCTATTTTGATGCTATCCGGATCAGTATTTTATATTCACTGATAGCCTCAGCGCCGATATCCAATGGGGGCGCAAAAGAGTTCTGATTACTTTGTCCAAAAAATTCTGAATATTCTAAGCTCTTTGATTGATAAAACATTCAGAATATCGCTTATATGGCTGCCATTGCTCATTGCGGTGTTCCCGGCAATGAAAAAGCAGTCCCAACGAGTTGATTCTGAAGGCATCTTCTTTGAGAGGACGATTCCCCCTCACGAGTTTCTTCGCAACCCGAAACAGCTGTGCACGGCTCGCTGGCAGAGCAGTTGAGATGAGGATGAACACAGGCTCCCGTTAGATCGTGCATTTATTTGCATGATATCTAGACTCAAATCGAACCATTATGCGATGAATGCACATCTTCAACGTATAGGATTCCACAACATTGATCACATCCTCTGGTCATGCGTGGAGTTCGAGGCGGTAACAGCCGGCCTAGTGTCAACCTAGTCGAAGAACTACTTCGGTAGAAGGATTACGAATACGCGCGGATTCTGTTGGACTTCGCCTAAGAGGTGGGAATCATCCTTTGATAACACCAGTACGCACTTTCGTCTGTTTAGTCTAGTATGGTTAAATCTTGTCATGTATCTGGCCTAAGGTGATAGCAGAACTATGTAACTGAAGTCCATGAGGTTATTTCTGGCAGCCTTTTCATTGCCGGAGTGCTTGCGTTCTTCAAGGAAAGGAGGACCCAACACCCATCTGACAGCCTATACTATACGAGCCCACCCGGGATAAGATGCACGTCAACGGTGGTAGACGGAAATGTCTGCCCCAAAATAACATATAAATTACATGAAATTTATTTGCTAGATTTAAGAATAATAAACAATCAGAAAAAGACATTTTTTAAGTGATCATCAACGGACTCATAACGAGGCTTTGCTGCTGGCTGATATGAAACTTTCAAAGTTTCTACGAGCACTTTACCTTGTTTAACTATATTACCCTTCCCAAAATTGAAAGAACAATGTAATGAACATAATTCTTCGTACTTCTATATTTAGATTTTATTCTTTCACTAACATAAACATATACGAACCAATATTACAGCTTCGTACAGCCATATTAAAAACCGAAACTAATCGTAGAGCTTAGATAACCATCAGGTGACTTGGCTCATGTAGCAAACTTGGGTGAACTATCAACCATTTCGTGCAGGAGAAAATATTTGCAATAAAAATATAACGCACCATAATAGGTAATAAAAATTCGGTACGAACATAACACGCCGGTGTTATTTGAATAAGAATTTGCCGTTTTACCGTTGCTGGTTCGTTCATTGGACGACGACGGTTCGCGCGCGCACATGTCACCAAGCACCTACCATAACCGCGTGAAGCCAAGCCGCCACTAGCAGAAGCGCAAAAAGTCACATGGCAAATTGTGGTGTGCGAGCGCGAGAGTTGTTCTGCTTCTCGATTTCTTCATCTCGCGATGCGAAAAACAAAAACCAAGAACCTGTGCACCGGATGGGATAGGAATCGGTTAAGTTATGTGAGAGATGGAGCCGATTCAAACCGGCGACGACGACATTGGGGCATAGCTGATCTCGGCCTGGACCCACCGTACGAAAATGCTGCAGCAGAAGCGGTGTTGCATGGTGGAATACGCGGCGTTTGGCGGAGAAATAAGATAAAAAATGCGCAGAAAAACGCACACATAAATGAGGGACGCAGCATGCGCAGCAAGTGTGGCCGCCGGCCGGCAGCTTTCGAGGCTGTGCCGGGGTATATCAAGTTAATACCGTTACATGAACTAACCGAACGAAGACTCGTCGTAAAAAAAACACAACCAGAAGAACCGAACGAAACACACAACCAACCAAACAGCCGATTTTCTTCCCGTTCCCGGGTTGGGTGGCACAGAACAGCGGCACAAAACGGCGTATGGGAGAGCATCATCATCATCATCCTCACGACTGCTGAAACAGACGCACGAAATAAGTTGCACAACACGAGGGCAACAGAAATGAAAACAATGCACCCCAAAGAACAGGGTACTAGAACAAATTTGGTATTACAGACAAAAGAGCATGATTGCGACAAATGATCATACACGTTGCATAAAATACAACCAGAAAAGGCGGTTGCATTAATCGAGAGATATTCATACAATATTGGGAGAAGATCAACCTTTTTCAGGAGTAAAAGCAACTTCACTTTAGGATGCTTGCAAGTTATTAAACAAAATAAAAAAAAAATCGTAAAGGATAATGCCACAATCAATTGCTTGCAAGCAAAACGCAAACATTTTAACATCAAAATTACGCACATACACATCTGAATAATGACACCGCGCATCGCATCAACGAAGAGAAGGGGCCAACATACATGCTACACGACTTTTTCAGGAGTAAAAGCAACTTCACTTTAGGATGCTTGCAAGTTATTAAACAAAATAAAAAAAAAATCGTAAAGGATAATGCCACAATCAATTGCTTGCAAGCAAAACGCAAACATTTTAACATCAAAATTACGCACATACACATCTGAATAATGACACCGCGCATCGCATCAACGAAGAGAAGGGGCCAACATACATGCTACACGACGTGGAGAATGATGATATGCGCAGGACAAAAAGACGAACACCGTCATAAAAGGAAATGGAAAGCGAAACAACCAAACCGTCAACATTGCTGCTGGATTTTGCACGAGCATAAACGTGATCTTCTCCTTTCTTTTTGCCTCCCCACCAAACAACACACAAATGCTGGGTGAGACTTGTTCGATTTTGGTTTGTTTATAAACCAAGTGCAGCAGCAAGCAGTATGGGAGGCACTAATACACAACACGCTACCAACGACGACGAATACGAAACGGTGTTGATGCTTGATGGTCAGGCTGAATTAATGTTATAACGATTCTATGAATATTTTATCTATTTTGCAGTAATTTTTTTCCTTTCATGCTATTCAAATGGGAAATATTTGATTGCCAAATTAGTTAAATAATATTTTTCAAGCCGTAAAATTGATTAAAATTAAAATAGAAATTGAAGTTGCAAGGAACAATGTCGTTTCCACTTCGAAAAATCTTAGTTGTAAGAATCAAAATACTAAAAGGTGTGCAATAAGCTCGAATAAAATTTAAAAATTATGTTAAATTATAAGGAACGTATGCAACACATTTCCTCTTGGCATGATCTTCCCTACCGGGCGGCCCGGTGGTGTATGCGATAGCGGCGCCGGTCTTCAAACGGCAGGACCGGGATTCGAATCTCGGCGGACCGCCTCCCCGTACGCAGGACTGACTATCCAGCTACGGGTAAAACTTAGTCACAGAAAGCTAGCAATAGCTGGCAGGCCAAGACCTCACGAGGTTGTAGTGCCAAAGAAGAAGAAGAAGATGATCTTCCCTTTCTGTTCTGTACGAGCTTCAAATGTTCTTCAAACACTTCCAAAGCGACACGCACATGCATTTCGTTCCCCATTTTGAGAATTAACGTCATGAAATGGTTCAATGTTCTAGACATAGCTTCGACAGCGTATAAAACTATCCGAAACAAGCGTTGAGGATTGAACAAACACGGAGAGCTAGGAGGCCATACAGTTGCGTCCAGGATATCGATTATATTAATTCGACACCAGAAATAGAGCATTTTTGTCGTGTACGCAGCTACACCGTAACACTAGAATATGTAGCTCAAAGAGGCTTTACAGAGACCAGTGACAACAACCTTCTCCAAAACGAAGAGTTTTTTCAATTCCTTCCACATAAGTTTTGTCTAAATATTGCTTGAGTCCGTTACTACACTAAACTGCCTAAACGTGAACAGTGACAGAAGTGCTCACTATTCTCCGATTGTCTCGCGAGTCTGGTTTAAACCAGCCCTATCGGAAGTGGATTCCAATGTGCCACCCAAAAACACTGTAACACCGTCATTTACAACATTCAGAACATCTACCAGATAAGTATCGTGTCTATTTTAACGCAATAAAACGCACACAGATCGACAGCAGCAACAGAAGCTTTGGCTCCCTCTACTTTGTACCCATGATGACGCGCGCCGTTCGCTCGTTTGAGCGTATGTCATCGGTTCGATTTAACATGCTGAAACTTATCGATCACATTGTTGATAACAAAAGCGAGGGTGCACAACTGGTAGTTGGGTATGATAATGGGTTTTGTAAACACAACAGCAGGTCGCTAACCTTATCTTCAGTAGCAAAAAAAAAACCAGGGAACAGGAACCAAAAAAGGAATTTGTCAAAATATTCAAATTTCACGTTGTGTGCGACACTAAGCACACAACTCACATACAAAGATTTCGTCTATATTTAATCGGTTATAACAATTTGTGAACACAATTTTATCTTCAAACTAAAATAAAGTCTAATCTTGCCGTACGCCTTTCTCAGGAGAATAAACCAATCACAATTAATCGCTTTTCTTGACAATGAAAATCACAAAATCGTTTTAAAACACGTTCAAACAGAGCTTCGTTTCGTTTGAATCAATCACTGCTGTGTGTCCATTCGCTTGAGGGGGGGCAACAACTAGAAAAAAGGAATGGACATCCGTCGTGAGCTTATGCGATAACAACGTAGTAACTCTCTTCCCGGTCCCAAGAGGCGTATCGCGGCTGGTATGGTAGAAGAGAAGACAAAAAAAACCCAAACCCACAATCGACGACGAATGAAACAAAGGCAATGCAGCATAAGCGAATGGACGGGGAGACGCGCACATGCATCTCGTGGAAGCATAGAACACCAACCTCCACTGACTTGCAGCAGAAGAAATGTGACCACATTTGAAAGAAACCGACCTAGCGGAGCTAGTGTGTGTGTGTGTGTGTGTTGTCTTTTTGCTGAAATCATTTATGTACGGAAACAGTACGCGAAAGATTTCTTCCCTTAAAAGTGGATCAAGCGCGCGAGACAACGGCATTCATCATACGCTTCCCGGGGTCCAAGATTGGTGATGACAATGGTCACCATACACCATCACGGCGCAGTGTGTCAGAGGCACCGTGGAGGCGCGTGGAGGAAACGAGGAACGGGGCGGGCAAAGCACAACACTGGTGTAAGTAAAAGAAAGAAGAAGAAATAAAAAAACCGTAGAGAATAAATCCTCTTATCGCCTTACGTTCGCAGCACTGCTGCAACAACACCACACACCATCGTCGTCGTCGTCAACACTCTCCCCTCCCCACTTATATCTCTTGTCCCTCGGTGTGTGCGTTTTTTTTTGCTTCTTCGGTTACAGGCTTCTGGATTTGGTCACACAACGAGGGGCTTGCGTCCCGTTTCGATCGATGACCAGCGCCACCACCGAGGTTCCTGGGCACAGAACGTCAGTGGACGATCATCATCATCAAATGCTGAGGTGCATCTGTGCACAGAGCTTATGGTATTATGAGCCGGATATGGTATGGTCGGAGAAAACCAACCCCCCCGAGAAAGAAGCCCCCGGGGTTGGTTTGTCGCGCTAGAGAATCAAGGGAAGCCCTACAAGGGGCGGATACACAGGGACCGTTTCTGCTTCTGCTTCTCCATCACCAGAACCACCGCCACATGCCTGCCATCCCGCAAGTACGCACATTGTGGAGCACTGTGCTGCATCGTTGGACAGATCCGGACGAGGCTTCTAAAATCAATACACACTCAATGGCCGGCACCATACACCAGCGAAACGTTTGTGTTAAAGGAATGTGTGTGTCTGCCTGACCATCGTTTGGCACTCGGCAGCAACCTGTTTCCGACCGAGCGGATCGATTCCCTGGCCTCGCACCACAATGAGGGAAGAAAATAATCGACTAAAATTCTCCATGGCATACTTTTGCGATTGATTTGAACAAAGCAGTGTGTGTGTGTACATGCACCCTCACCCAAAGCGCCGTAATGCAGCGTTGCCAAAATATGAATGCCCCTGCTGCAGCATACAACCCAGCCGCAGGACCTGTGGTGCATCGGAAGCAGACGTTGCATATGTCGTATTTTCTACCAATTTCCGCGCCGGGTGCATTTGTTCCGATGCAACCAACAAGAAGCATACATTTAAATGTGCTACCCACCCATCGGAGAGTAGCCGAACGCAAACAGCAGCCACCGCACAACGACGGTCAAAACTCGATAACCGCTTTACGATGATAACATATGCTGCCGCCCTCTTTCTCCCTGGTGCAACAGCACACACCATCGTCGTCATCTGCATGATTTTGGCAGCGCGTTCGGGCAGCACCACGACGACGCTGCACAATGTGACCGCAGAGCACACGCGATAAAGTGTAATACACATTATAGAATGAAAAGAACAAAACACAAAAAACAGTTAAACAAACCAGTGCAACGTGGCCCACCAAATGAGCACGCGGGATCTCGGTTGGGGGGGAGAGCGCGACTTTCCCAAACCGGTCACATTCCTTCCGGTCAATATCAGCGGACCAGCGGCAACATTTAGTGGAGCGGCGAAGATTCTGTTCCGAACTGTTTCGCTGTGGAACCGTGTGGCGCGCGTCAGGAGCGGTAGCAATAGTAGCACAAAATCAGTTGCCAGTAAAAACCAATTGCGGCGCGCAATCATTATACACCCCACAACATACACCGGACCGGTGAGCGCGATATCATGGAAGAAACTGTCACGAGTGGTGGTGGTGATGCTGCCGCCGGCTTTCGACCGATTATTTCGTCGACGTACACGGCAGGCAGCAGCATGTGTGTTCCTTCCCAGTGTCTCTTGTCGACGGTGACAACACACAAGCCCTTCTTCTGCTGCCTGTCGCCGTCTTCCGAAAACAACATCTTCAGATGATGGCGCGAAGCCGAAGAAAGGGGGAAACTGCGAATGAGCGGACCAAAAAGGACCGACCAACTGATTTCGTTCCAAATATGTGTGGCAACCGGGGAACTGTAGCGCTGGCATACAAACACACAGACTTTCCTCTGCTGCTACTGCTGCTGCTCGAGTCGCACACGTCACATCCGCTGGGGGTACAAAAGCGGGTTGTAAGCCGCACCACCGAGGTTCTGTGATTGATTTTCCCCGCTGTTTTGTGCCCCTTGCACATTGGCTCCCAGACCGGGTTGTTTGTGTCTCTTATTTTCTTCGCTATTGCTGTCTGTGCTTACTTTAAGCCATCGATACCGCAAAACTCGCGCTATTGCATGAATGGGACCAGTGCTGTTCACGCGCTGGTTGCTACGACGAGAAGAATATGTCATGCCAGGGGAAATGAAAAAGTGGGAGAGATGCACTTACCCGAAGAAAACGAAACGGAACTGTGTGACAGTGTGGTGGTGGAGGTCCTTCTAAATGCTCGCCGAGCACCAACAAGCTAGCCCCGTCTGCTGCTGTGTTTTTTCCTTTTTTCGATCCACAACGGTACCGGCAAACGGAGGAAAATTCAATCGATCCGCTATATCCTCGCGCACACACTCGCACACGCACGCACGTCCGTACACACAAACACGCTATGGAAACGTCAAAACCGACATTGCAAAGGAACGCAACGGCAATGGAAACAAAACATTTATCACCCCGTAAACCACCGCGCGCTCACTGTACCGTGTGTGTGTGTGTGTGTGTGGAGAGACAGTTTTTTGATTTTGTGACGCGAAAGGAATCGGAACAACAACAATCCGGCAACACACCACTAAGCGAAACGTAGAAGAAGTGAAAACGCGATTCTCTGCGTCTCGAGAACCCGCGATTTCATGCCACCAGCCCAACGCTGAACGTGTCTCTGTGTGTGAGATGGAGCGAGAGCGAGAGATCGTATACAGCAGCGGGTCCAGATTGGTTTCGCTGGCAGCGAGAGTGAGCGAGCGATGACAACGTATTTTTTGCGGTTTTCACACACAAGCGCGCACGAAATATTTCACCAAGAAATGGCCGCACACGGTTGGTGCTGTGTGGTGCATGTGCCGAATTTTAGAAGCGCGATGATTTGCCGTTTGCTGTTCTAGCTTCGAGTTTCTTTCGGCGGCTTCGTGTTCTTTTATTCCTTCTGTTTCTTGGATTAGATTTTTCTACTCATCATTCACGATTTGATCTCGATTGCGCACGGGAAGCGTACACCGGTTCTGTCGCACTAGCAGCAGCAGCAGCAGCCAGTACCACGCTGTACAATCTTTGCCTCCTCTTTTCCCTATTCCGTTCTTTTATTACACCACAAGAACTATGTGTAAATCATTCACAAAATAATCACGTTATTTGCGCGTCACAGCATCTAGCACCCAGAACGATGCGCCGCCACACGCGCTGGTATGGAACTGAATGTTCTGCGGAAACACTTACACCGAATGTGTCACACTTTCTTTGTAATTATCTCGCTTTCTGGGTCCAGGCACAAATGGTGGGGGACTTTTCGCTACTATCACTGTTTCGAACGAGTTTCTTGGCATTACGCCCGCCACCGAAACAAAACCGAGAAGCCGAGAAGCACTTGTGTGTGGCGGCAGTGTGCGCACGGTGGGACGTTGGCGAAAAATCGAAACGAAGCTGAGAAAATCGACCACCGTCGTCACACGCTGCCGCTGGTAGGGCACCGCAAAAGCGGAAGAAAAATTGGGAAACTATACCGAAACACTCGTACACCCCGCAAGTTCGAATCTCACCGGAAAACTGGAGGATGGTGATCGGTTTTCCAGTGTGCCGATGTGTGTGGTGTTTTAAAACAACTACTATTTTCGGGATTAATGAGAGAAATGTGGGGAAGCGTGTGTAGCTCAAAACAAAGATAATACAAAACTAGCGAGTGGGTCTAGGGAAAACACACTCGCATCTACGTACGGCAAACGGGACAACGCGAATCACTGACAGGCAAGATGGCACGCACACCAGCACGCGCACAACACAGAGCAACGGTAGGTATCGGTGTGTGCGCTACGTCTCGTACGGTAATATTGTGTATGCGCAATGCCGCTTGGCACCACTACAGCCACACGGCGGTTGCTTGAAAATGATCGATGCGTTTTCGTTAAAGCGTTGAGTGCTCGAAAAGAGATGGGTCGAGATGCAGTGGCGAAAACGCAAATTAAACTCTCAAGAAGTGTATAAAACATTGTTCAATAATATAAAACATTGGTTTTAGCTTGGGCTTATCAAATGGTACATAATATCAGTTACACATTATCGGGCTGGTATTGAATTAATGCCAAGTTGGTTTGAAACCGGGATTGTGTTTTGCAAAGATGGATCAAGAAAATTGTAATGAGAGTTTATCCATCAAGTAAATAATTCAACTTTACGAATTCAATCCGCCTCCAAGAAGTCGTTAAAAAGAGTTCGTGAAATAGATTATTGCGTTGTTGTAACATTTTACAAGTAAATTATTATGACATTTTCTTTGTCATATTTTAGTATACTTGAAATGCCTTTGACGCTGCGGTACAACTGCTGAAGTATATAGGATCCTGCTTTTTGGGGAGCTATTGTGTGTGGGGGGCTCAAAGCACGCTTGGTAAGCATGGTCAAGCAAAACAACGTAATGATTATTTTTGAACCACGTGGCCGGCTCTACTCACGGTCCAGTTCATCTGCTGAAAAGAAGTTTCGAACTCTCGTGTATTAAATCTAACCGTAAAGCGAGCTCACCAATTGTTAAACAATCAGGACCATTTTAGCGTGAAATGTAATCTAGATGATGATTTTCTGCCCCGCCAACAAGAAGATGGAGGCCGTTGCTGAAGGGAAGTAAAGAAAGGCAAAGCAAAAAGACTTCTCTCTGAGTTCTCCGGCGCGAAAGAGAAAAAATAGGTGAGTTTACCCAAAGGGCATGACGACGAAATTGCTTTCTTTGCAACCCGTGCGTTTGCCGCGGTTTGAAGGACTACGAAGCGGTTACCAAACCACGCGATAGTTCAATAAGGATATCTGTTCTGCACGCTTGTTTCACCTTTCCGAGTGCCGTGTGCTATTATATTTTACCCTGCTAGAAGGAGCGTGTCGCGAGGGAACGAACGAAGGTAGCAACAATAGACGACCCGGTTTTATCATGACGAACGTGCCATTCGCGAAATATCGGAAAAATTGCTGCATAAGCTTATATTTTGATCCCTTCACTTTCCTTTACCCAATATATCTTCCTATCTGGCTGTTGTTCCAGCGTAACAAAAAAAAAACTGCGCGGTGGACGGTTAACGCGGTGTTTTTTGTGCACCTTGGGAGTTCTGCTCCATTCTGTCCGGCGAATTCAGTCCGGCGTACCGATCAGTGCTTAGGGAAATCGAACGGTCCAAAACGAGTGCTACTCACGAGATAGAAAAGCTTTCCAGCTCGCTGAACATTGGCGGGCGCCCTCCCCCCCCCCCCCCCCCCCCCGAAACGCGATGCTCCTTTCCTTCGGTTTCGTCGATTAAACAATCGAACGTGGAAACGATTGGGCAGTGTGTACACGGGCAATTCAGGAAACATAGAAAAACCGACAAAAGATTTGAGCACGAGCGGTACGAAGGTGAATGATATTTTGAGTAAATACTTTGTGCTTAATTTTTTCCGCCAATGTTATTTCAGCAAATAAATCTGTGGTATGACGGAAATTGAATTTGCGTTTGTCTGTGGCACGTTTGTTCGTGAGAAGCAAACGAAGAACACTGTACAAAAATGTTTGCCCAGCGGAAAGCGCTGATTTGCTAGAATAAAGTTAAAAGAAAACGGTCCATGCTAATGTGCTGGAAACATGCAGCATGTGAAAGTTTATGATTTTATTGGTGAGTATGTGAGCATTTTTATCTGCGAATCATACACACGCTTAGACAATCATTTTGATGAGTAAATTTTGATGAGTTCGATGAAAATTTGAACGTAGTTCAACAACAACCCTGGTCAGGGTCCAACAGTTGACTAGACGACATTCCCAATGTAAACGATATGTAACGAAGAATATGTGACAATTCAAAGTCTAGAGGAACTCTAGAGGGCTAGCACGAATTAAAGTACTTGTATTAATAAAATTGGTTTAAGGATAGCTTAATAACTACGTTTATTTTAAGTATTTTTAACGATGGACCATTCTACAGATTGAAGTACCAACCATTAAAAGATAGCTAAGCCCACTTTCCCAGGCCTGATTATTTATGTTAAATATTTACAGTGTTCCAGAAACAATTGTGAATATAATTTATCAATTCAAACGTGTTTGTTAATCTAGCTCTAAGATATCATTTTTGAATAGGGTAAAGGACACACTTTGCAGCCATAAAGCCATAAAGGGACGAGAATGCTTCGACTGGGGCACTATATCGTCGAGAAGTCTCCTGTTCTGCCATTACTGGGTTTTCTTGACTTGATTGTGAATTGATTTGATAGACAGGGAAGACCGATCCAGTCGTATGCAGACTGGTAACTCTCACACCGCTTTCGCTGGACTGCACTCGAGAATTATCAGATTTTAAACTTCAAGTAGTGAGAGGAATGTAATATTCTCTAACTCTTGTTAAGCTTTAGAGCCATTGTATGTGTCCTTCTTCTATGTTGCTTGACGACTATTTAAATTATGCCGTCCATAGATGGCTTACAAGACTCATTTATAGTAGACCATTTCATGGCTTATCCTTTACCGGGGCTTATCGTAATTCATATTAAAAATTTAGCAGAACCGATTATAATATATTTTTGAAAACTTGAAATCATACTCACTCTCGAAAATTAGCGTCCAGACTCGAGGAACACTGACGAGATGGCTGAGTACTGGATTATTTACTAAGGTTTTGCTTGAATTTTACACTGTTAGATCCATGTAGTAACCCCGATAATCCCTCAAAATGAAATAATCTTCACCATCTATTAGGTCGATGTACACGATACGATTCTAACGCGAATATTCACTGACTGCGAATCTTTGCTTCAGTGTATTGGTGCATTCGAGCAGATTCGGCGAATCTTTTCGAGCAAAAAAGATTATCCGATTTTGGCGGACAACACGAATCTTTTGTGCGAATCTTTAATAACGTTCAAGGCCTACTTCTCTTTTTTCTTTGAGCGGAAAGTACTGATGTCTTTCTTCAGGTACCAGAAAAGCAAAGATGATATCAAAAAATTCATGAAAAGATTCGTGCCGTGTAAACGCAATAATGCACGCGATTCTTTTTTACAGCGCGAGCGATTCTTTTTTGTGGTGGTATTGGTGAGATTCGCCAACTAAGAATCGTATCGTGTACAGCGACCTATTAAGAGATACAAACAGGGCAAGTCAGACGACCTTTTTTTTCTCGAATGTTTAAAGAATATAAAGTGCAAAGCTTCATCTCTTCCATTGATACATTGTTTTAAAACAACTGGAGTTTGAAAAAGTTTTTCTTAGCTTACAGTATCATAAGTCTTCACTCTTAATCAATCCAACGAATGAATTAAGTGCGCAAATGAACTTTGAGAATCACAATAGAAACTACCAGGATTCGGTTGGAGTACAGCCTGACGGTTAGGTATGATTATTGGACATTAGTAAGGACATCGGGCATTGCATCAAATGATTATTCATAATCTTATTAGTTTTATTTGAAACATTACAAATTTTAAATAATCTTTAAAATAATGTTGTCTTCTGCAGGTAAATTTGCTTGGAATTATCATCATTATTTGATCTTAACTAATTACATTATTTTATACTGATATTTAGCTAGATCTATTACTCAAAAATAACGGTAATTGACTCTTGTCGGCCATTAATAATCATGGTATTCTGAACCATCTTCCTGTTTCTACTTGTTTGAGCGTGTAACATCAATCCGCCACATCCCTTCAACCTGACACAAACCTGTTGTGTCTGAAGTCATGAACATATAGTCAAATACTACCATACAACAAAACATTCGCCTAGATCCAGATTGTGAAAACAATAAAAAAAAGGGAGACACAAAACACATCAGTAAACAAATGGATCAAATGCCACGGCATCATCTTCCTCGTAGGATCGCGAATCAGACAACAGTGAATCGCAACAAACGAGTATCGATATCCGGATGATTAATATGTGACCCTTTATCCGGCAGTAATCCTGGCAATATGTGCTCCAACCTCGGCTGGCCAAACATACTTAACACGCGCTTCCCAGTATTTGTGGTAGACGAGCAAGGGCCCTGGTTCAGAAGTCGCATAAAACCTAATAAAAGTGAATCCTACACCCAGCCCAGCTCAGCCGTTCTCGCTCAAGCTTAGCAGACAACCACGCTCCGTGCTAATTTATGATTCATCCACATCCTTGCGAAAACGTCATGCCGAGCTTGTAGCGATAAACGGATCGCGGGCCGGTGCTAGGACGGTGCCGAACAAGTATATCACTGTTCGTGTGACGTTGTCTATTTCATTTATTTTTGTTTTGCAAGTGACGGTGACTGTCGTACACGGTTTCCGAAATATCGCTCCATTTCGGGGCAGTGTGGTGGGTGGGCAATGGCGCACAGGACATCAACGCGATTTCAATTTTGTCGCCTTCTGCTGGCGCACTTTGGTGTCTCTGGTCGTGAAGGTGGTTTTAAGGGAGGTCGCGCTCTCTCTCTCTCGCTGTCCTCCGAAGCATCGTAGCACGCCTTAGTCGCGGGCTTAATGTGTCTTCGGCAACAAAACGTCGCACAGACGGCTGACATCTGATGGCACCGCACCGTTGAAGTGACGGATTGTGTGGCAGCCAGCGCAATAGAGCTGCTACATTTAATCAGCGCCGGGTGTTTATTGCTATCGGTTGGATGTGTCATTGTGCTTTTTCGTTTCGCCTTTTATTTGTGCCCGAAACACAGTTGCCGGGTGGCGTAATGAGCAGTTAAAGGTTCCAATAAAAAAAGGCAAGTTTAAAATACTTGCAGAATTCTTCTTGCACGCTTTTACGCCGTTACGCCGTAACAAATCCGACACCATTAAAAAGCGGAAAACCCGAAAGCTCAACTGTTATGAAGGTCCGGACCGTAGGTGATACGCTGGCCAGGTTGGCTGGTGGAAACGGGTCATCCTTAATTTATGGCTCATTCATTAAAGATTTCGTCACTAATGCGCAATCGCGTTCTGCGATAAATTAGCTTGATGCGAGGGTTGTTTGGAATTTGTGTGAGTTTTTTTTTTTAATTTTCATTCTTTCCTCCCGTCTTCGCAGCACAGCACTTCATCTTCTTCAAACTTGTAGAAGTATGTCCTGCTTTATGTAGACGTGGCGAAACAAAGAGAGGATGCCCTTTTAAAGCATATTTGGATGAACTCTTGTAAGTTTTATGGCCAATGCGTGGTACTGTAAAAAGTATTTGGTTTCGGTTGTTGCCTTAGACTTGTTTAAGTTTATATTACAAGACAAGACAGATATTGTGCCACATTGATAGTATAGACACTTGTGTAATTCCTTCAGTAAATACTCTAAACAGCCTTAAAATTACTTCTAGCATTTTCCTAGAAGATTAACGTTTTAAATGCAATCACTCTAACAAATTTATTAAATCAGTAAAAGTAAATGTATCAATTAATAGAAAAAAATCCACAGTTTGTAAAGCGAAATTTGAGCAATGGAGTATCACACTCTTTTTTATTCCTGCAATTTTTTCAACAGCATCAGTACCTACCAGCATGAATCTGAGCCGGATCGAATCGTTTTTTTTTGTTTTTATCGTTGCTCTCTTGCGTCAGCAAGGGCGTGAAACCATTTATTATTATCGTGCTGCGTAAGTTTACATAAACTTAAAGCAATAACAAAAAAAAAACAACAAAAATCACGACTGAACCAAGTACAAGATGATGTCCTTTCGCTGTGTGCCATGTTCGCCCTTTAACGCACAACCTGACCGGTGTTTAAACATCAAACATTTTGCACCCTTGTTTGATGGGAGTGCATAAGCGAGCTACGAGCACGAAGTGTTGTCAAGAACCATCGCCGATCAACATCAATCTCGTCCCCCAATTTTGACAGGAAGTCCACCACAACTCCAGCACACGATGCTGGTATGCGTATGCCCGTCGAAATGCGGGCGTTTGTCCGCGGGTTTGAGTGGTGGTAGAATTTTATGTTTTCTAACACCAACACACAGCACCCGTGTATGGGCCCGTAAAGTGGAAAAGGATCTCAGCGTTGGACGCAAACGAGGGAGCGAAAAGAAAAACATAGCTGAAGTAATAATAATATGCTTTGACATTGGATCGGAAAGCATGAGCCACCAGGTAGGGCAGGGCAGGGGGGGGGGGGTACGTACTTGTGCCATTGTGCAACTCCCCCTGAACCCCGCTATA